>JAAEAF010002028.1:176237-248055 GCA_011037195.1 Triatoma infestans
AGATGAAAACCTAACCCCACCCCACCCCCATAACTGCCCTTAAATGAATTTTCCCAGAAAAATGTTTCTTATAAAAGTTGTAGCTCTTTGTATGTGTAGTTGATATACTAAGTTTAAAGAAAATCATTGGAGCCATTTTTGAGATAATCGCAAAAAAATAAAACAAGTGAAGTGGTACTTCCGGTTGAGGAATTTTGACAGATCACCCACTGTCAGATGCCATGGTGATACCTAAACAGAATATCAAGTTTCAACTTTCTACGATTCTTCGTTTTTGAGCTATGCTGTTTACATACACACAGACCATTTGCTAAAAACCACTTTCTTGGACTCAGGGGACCTCAAAACGGATATTTCCGGTGTAAACTCGATATCGAAAATTTGACACGATTACAATGCTCCCTCTTACTAGAAGTAAGAGAAAGTAAAAATAGAGTTATGAGTGATTTTTTTTGCAGTAATTGTACTGTAGTTTATTTTGTTTTTGCTTTTATCACTTAAAAAATTCTAATTTTCCTAACAATTAAAAAAAGAGTTTTATTTATATATTTTTGTTTTTTTCTAACAACTTTCCGAAGATATTACGTGTTACTTCATTTTTTAGCGGAAGAATAAACAACTCATTAAAACATAAATTCCTAATTTATCAGATTATATGCACCTGTAGTCAGAGTCAAATTCCGTCTTGACGGAAGGGTTAACAAAAAAAATTGCTGTAGCATTTTCGGTTGAAAGAGATATTGCTTGAAATGTTTCGAATCATAATATTGCTAAAAATGTTCGAACACAATTACTGCCTAGTTGGAATTATTTTAACATAAAAATTTTATTTACAAAATTTGAAAGGAAAGCAAATTCCTTCCTGCTAAAAATATCATATCTGTATAACATTTTGCCTCATAGATTTTCTATTGAAATTGATCTCACAAAATACTTTGGTTGAATTTTAGTTGGTTGTCTAGAAATATAATAATATCAGGATTTTAAATTTTTTTTCCCTTTGCAAATTTCATCAATAACATCATTGTAAAAAGGGAAGGGAATAGCATATTTTGATTAGCATACTGGTCTCCTACGCGGAAGTCCCGGGTTCGAGTCAGCTGTACTGCACTTAGATTTTTTCTTCCTAGAAGCCTCCTCAGCTCAGTGTCCGGTTGATGGACAGTATTGTTGTCTGTAGCGAGAGAACACTGTCCGTAGGCCGGCAATGCACTGGAAAGGCTCCGGGCGCTAATGACCATAGATGTTGACACGCTAATTAAATAAAAAAAAAATCATTGTAAAAACTGTCATAATTTGTGTCCATCATGGTGTTTTATGAAGCAGTCGAATGTTTGTATCTGATGAGAAAATGTATCGAGTTTAAGATAAAATTGAGTCAACCTTAGAGAAAATATAATATCCAATGTAATCATTAAATAAGTTTTTGCATTTCTTACTAAATTACTCAGATATCACTGCACTTCAAATAAACAACATGCACGCACTCTCGCAAATGCATACTCCGTACCACAAGCTATACGCTTACCTAGTTGTACTCAATCGCTGGGCTATATACTGAAAGAAAGTATCTGGAATGGTGCGCGAGGACTAAAAGATTAGAATGGAATTATTTAACAAATAAAAAAAGAAAAGAAAATAAAACTAGCCTTCCTAGTGCAAATTCGATTTGGTATTCCACATTGTGTTAAGAGTTTTTTTCAGTCTTTTTTTTTTGAGTAAATAATAAAAATTATAATAATAAATATTGCATATCAAGTCTAAGAAAATCTTATCAAAGTTCGTGATCATAAAGAGTTATGTTCTGTTCATGTATTTAGAAATATTTGGTGACTGCAAACTGTAAATTTCCCAAAGAAAGTAAAGCTGGAAGATATAAACATGTTTTCAACTAAAATTTATTCTCTAAAAAAGACAATTTCATCATGAGAAATATTCATTCACTTTTCACTTTCCGTCAACCAGCGAAGGCCGCTTGGTCTAGGGGTATGATTCCTGCTTTGGGTGCAGGAGGTCCCGGGTTCAAATCCCGGAGCGGCCCACTAATTTTTTTTCTTTCATGTATTTTTTTTAATTCCCTGAACAAGCAAGCGGTCATTGAAATTATCATGAAGATGAATAAACTTTCACAAGTGGCCGCTTGGTCTAGGGGTATGATTCCTGCTTTGGGTGCAGGAGGTCCCGGGTTCAAATCCCGGAGCGGCCCATAATTTTTGCTAGTAAAAAATATAACAAGATCTGATATTTTGTAGTTAAATTTAATAAGTTAAAAATTAGTTTTAATATTATAAATTAAATTTTAATTTTGCATTGTCTTGTGTACGAAATCACTATTTTGAGGATTTTTTTTATTTTAATAAGTTAAGTATTAGGGACATTTTCCGTGGTACCCTGCTTCATCGTCCGGTTTCGGGCGTTCGCCCATCTTCAGGATGCGTTTGTCAGACAGTGTGATAACACAGACTTGCACAGAGCAAATTCAGTTTATACACTTCCATTTTCTTTGTCTTTTTTTTATTTTTGTTCAAAAATAAATATGAAAATTTATTTTGGTAGTCTCTGACTTTATTAAATTTCATTTCTGCATTAATGTTCTGATGTAATGTTAGTATAATAGGCCTTGAAAAAGAATGCCTAAAATGCTGATATAACATTCTTTTTAGAATTAGCAACAGCTATACAATGTATGCCTAATTAATTTAATTATATTAAAAATTAATATTAACATTAGTTTCAATGACACAAATAAAAGAAAATTAATGTTTCTTGAATACATTTAGATGAACCTACTTTTATGATTGTTTGTATGTAATTTTCAAAGAATCATTTTGTTCAAAATAAATATAAATATATTTAGGATAAATATAAATTGAATATGTGGATTAGCCCAAGTCCGCAATGCTGGATAACTTCTGGGATTTTATTCGTCGTAGCATGCATGTTTATGTTGATAATAAGCTTAGTGGTAACGAAAACATTAAGTTGAAATCACTTCTTACACGAATTTGATAACTTTACTCTGACGATGGATGAAAATCCGAAACCGGTCAGGATTAACAAAAAACATGCATCCTACCCCGGATAAAATCCTAGATAAATATAAATCTAAATTTCTACTTTTGTGTAATCAGAAATTGTTTACTTTTTATTTCTAATCTTTAAAAAATAAAAAATAAAAATAAATGGTACATTAACTGTTTCTGGTGTGAGCAAGGAGAAAACGTTTCTACCGGTGATAACCAAACTTGAGTTCGGTCCAAGAAGCTCCATCAAACTAACTAACTATATCATCTAATTATCGTGTTTTCCTTCTTTTTCCAACTTTTTTCTTCTTAAAGTTAAAGGGTTTGCCCAGAATCTAGTTTGTCCATCACCCATCCTTCTTCCGCATTAGATGCAGAGACCATTTCCGCCTAACCAACTGCCTCTTTCTCACAGATCCTGCTCTCTCTTGCTCACTCATAACTGTATGGCAAATTCTGTTTTAACATGTCTATCGTTCTCTGTGTTCCTGCAGGCTATGCAATATCCTCTCTGGCTACATTTTCAGCTGCGTTATATTATAAACATTTTTCAAGCACTTGTCCTTACATTTTTATTTATTTAATTTTCCTACACTTATGTTTTTTAGGATCAGTACTTTTCCCAAGGACAAGCGGCTCTTCTTCATTTGTTCTTACTATTAGAACTTATTACTTGTCTTAAATACACATTAGACACCCAGTCCATTTGGGTATTATTAATTATTATAATATCTCTTTTATTATTTGTTCTTTAGTAAAACATTTTCTTTTCATTTTAATTGTCTTCATATTCCGGTTATCATTTATTTGGCATTTGGCAGAAGCTTGCAAACATTACTAGATCATCAGCAAATTGAAAGATTTTACCAACAGTGTTTGTGGCAATTTATAGCATTTAATATTTTAAGTTAAAGAGAGGTGGTTATATATCTTTTTTTAACCTCTCTTTGGAATGATTTGGGAGAATATGTCTGGGAGCATAATGAGCCTTGCCAGTGTGGCAGAGCCTTCCTTTAAGTCCCTAGGAAAGAAAGAAGTGCCAATGGGAAAAGAAGAGGAGAAGATACAAAGAGCCTATTCGCGGTAATAAACGAGAATTAAAATCGAATACAAGAAGGGGGGTTAATGGGAGAACGAGAATAGGCGTTAGCAGGCTATAGGTTGGGAGAAATAAGATACAAGGGCACTAGGACCATACCATTGGGACAGCGCCTTCCTTTAAGTCCCTAAGAAAGGAATGCAAAGAAGGGCCTAGCCAGAAGGGCAGATCTTTCTTTTGTGTCCTTGGAAAGAAAGGCTAATTAAAGGGGAGAAAAAATGGTTGAGTACAAGGAGATTGCGGGCTGGGAGGAAATGAAAGAAATAGAAGCAAGATACAAGCAGAGAGCCAAAGCGAGGAGAAGTGAAAAGCGAAAGACAGAAGAGAATAGCCTATGGACAAATGATGAGTTGAAAGAAGCACAGAATCTGAGGGCATTGGAGTCCTAGCTAGTAGGGTCTCTCGAAAGGACGGCTTATAGAGTTCAGTCAGAGAAGATACAGGAGGCTAGTTGGGCAAAGCCTACCTTCAAGCGGCAACTTACCCAATTGTTGGACCGCCACAGTCGTTCAGGGGACGGAGCCCTCTACTAAATAAATGAATACATAAATTAAAACTTTGTAAAGTTTAGGAACAGCAAATCGTGTTGTTTCACACCATATTTTCTTCCTTCCCTCACTATTTTAAGTACAAATACCGTTAACACCGGTTACTACTCCTTGGGCTTTTTTTATTCTATAAATAAGCTTTCTAAGTAACGCATGCGTTCTGCTGATATACTATAACTTTGTTTTGTTTATTGGACTTAGAAACTTATACAAAATATGATTGTTGACATTAAATGACAAAAAGTCCTCATATATAATATATATAAAACACTTTATTATACAGTACCGAGCTTTCGACCCTGGGAGCCGCGTCATTCTCAAGAAAAACTACTAGATTAAAACAACATAGCAGGTTACAGTTTGATGATAGGTTACATTACATATTTTAGGATTGTTGGAAGACAAGCGGTGTCATTATTTCAATAATTTTTTTTATATATGGCATTAAGATCAACAATATCTGTTTTAAAATTGATAGATGTTCTATCAACTATTGATGTGGATCATTTCTAAAAATTTTCTATTTTGAAATGTAGTTGTACTGAAATCAAAAGTGTGTCTAGTTTTTGTTGTGTGTTGAAAGAGAGCTTGTGTTGTCTTTTTTATCTTTTAACGTCACATTTGTGTTGTCGAATTCGATTTTACACATATTGTTTTGTCTCTCCTATGTGTAGGCGGATGGGGGCAGTTTAAACAATTTATTTTGTAACTCCACATTAGAATTTAGGTTTATAGAAATTTTGTCTTTTTGGAATCTAAAAAATCTTTTATTGCTATTTGAATTAGAAACAGGAAATTTTGATATTGTTATAATTTTTTGAAAAGTTATGCCTTAATCTTTCAGAAATTCCAGGAATATAGAGGATAACTTTGTTTGTTGACAATGTTATTGTTTTTTTGCTGGTTTGGTTTGATTTTGAGTATTTTTTTATGAGATTATGGATGAGTGTTTTTGGGTAACAATTTTCTTTCAGTGTGTTGGAAGCATTTTTGATTACGGAAGTACGGAAGTATGGTACTTATTTGAGGACAGAGTCAAGCTTCTTTTTATGAGGTTTACAGCTGTGTTTAATTTAAAACAGTAGGGTTGATTAGAATAGAAATTTTTTTTTCTGGATTTTTTTAAGGTGCACAACACCTATGGTCCTTTGCACCTTTTTCTAATTTGTAGGGACTCATCCGGGATGCATATCCATACTCACCAGTCTAACAATAATAGAAATTATTGAATAATTTGAATAATTGAAATTCAGAAGAATTCGTTCAGTGGCAGTGGGTTTTGTATACAAATTAGTGGAAGTGGTTCCGTCATGTTCTTCGATTACAAGTAAATCCAGAAATGGTAGTCTGTTTCTATGGTAAATTGCAGATTTTTATTGAAGGAGTTTGAATATTTTGGGGATATGGTCCATTTTATACATTTATACCAGAACTTTTTATCATTTAATTTCAACAATCACATTTTGTATTAGCTGATATAGTTCAACTTTCTCAAAGAACTCTTCGTCTTTTCCGATGTCCTATGAATAAAGAGAAATGAAGCTTAAAGCTGCCAATGTCTAGACCAGAGACAAGTCTCTAGAGTGACATGTCATTAGCAGCTCGGGACTAATGAATAGAAAAGTGCCGCTTATTCACCAAACCCTTTTAACTCTCATTACCTTTTTTGACCCAGATAGCAGTCTGGGAGAAAAATAGCTATTCCAATCTTGTATGACATTTTAGAAGCAATGATTCATGAATTTAGCCCTCAAAGTATCTTGACTTTAGTCCAGATACAAATCACTTTGAATTTGAATGCGGACCCGGTCCTTGCAACCGTTGTCAAATTCAGTTATAATGGAAGATATGATAGTTTTCTCATATAATAACTTTTTAATATTTTTAAAATTACCAATGAAATACAGCGTTAAATAAAATCAAATTGAGACTAATCTTTTGGAGAATATTAGAAAAAAACAAATTTCCAGATGTGATTGACTTGCCACTTAGTTTGCAGATGCCAGATGACATCCTCTCTGGACGATTGGTTCATAACACTTCTATTGTGATTGGTGCAGTAAAATAGAAAACAATTGTAATATGATTTACTACTCATGTACTTCCACGTGTCCAACACGTGCACAAGTACTAGGTTGCACGTGTACTATGGTATCCTACCCTCTAAACCAACTACATTCTCTATACACATGACGACTATTCCAATTACTTCCTCATGACCACCATGATAAAGCACAAAAACTATATAAAAAAAGAAGACATTGTTTAATTTTATATTTTAAAATAATTTTGAATTGGATTTTATAGGTTTGAAAAATGTGGATTGGATTGTTTCCATTCTATAGTGAGAAATATTAGAACCAAAAATGTCTGAAATCTTCGTTGGTCAACATTGTTATTAGGAGAGAATTGTTGCTTTATAACTAATGAAATGGAACGGGAATCTAGATTTTAATGCCAGCTGAATGGTTAGCGTCGTGCTAGGGCACAAGAATTTTATTTTGTTTTTATTATTTTGATAAAATTGATGACTTAGTGTAACTTCTTACAAAAATTAATACATTGCCATACATTGTTTCTTAAAAGACGTTGATGTCGCCAATTATTTCATTTTCAACGGCTCCATGATCGATATGTACTATGATTATATATATTATATAGTGAGAGTAGTGTAGGTGTGTGAATGTGTGTGTGAGAGAGAGAGAGAGGGAAAATAATTCAAAAACTAAGAATTACAGGAAACCCAAACAAATATTTCTTTTGGTTTGCAACAACCGGAAGTTCCAATTAACTATGTTTTCTTTTTCAAATTTTCGCGACTTTTGAAAAAAAAACTTGACGATGATTATAACTTGCTGTACTAACTAGATAGAAATGTTGGCCAAATTATATTTATTTAAAAATTTTTGTGGGAAAATTTATTTCTGGAGTCCTCGGAGAGCTGCCATGTAGACGGTGAGAATGAAGAGAAGACACAACCTTTATTTAATAGAATCTATATTTTGCCTTCTATATCACATTAAGAGCCACTAATGCGTTACTAAGGCTTTGAGCTTGAAGTAGTTGTATTAGCTGAAGGTATGGCTACTTTTCTTAAAGGTTTTTTGGTTTTACTTCTCCAAATATTTTTTCCAAAATTGCTTCAATTTACTTTAGATGTGGCACTAGACATATATAGGCTGCTCAGTTTTAATTTTAAAAGCTTTTCCGAAAATAATGGGATGCCTAACCTCCCTAACCGAGGTGGCTGTTCGAAATAAGCTGACACTCGCCTGGGTGCCGGGACATGTTGGGTTCCTCGGCAACAAAAGGGCGGACACACTCGAGGGAGGGCTCGAAGGATATCTTTTTAGGCCTCCGGCCCTTCTGCGTGCTGTCCAGGAGCCTGATTCAAATTTCTATCAAGGATTGGATAGAAGACCGGCGTCCACAATGTTGGGAAAGAATACCAAGGCAACCTTTGTTAAAAGATATTTATCTAAATTTACCAACGATCTACTGAGCGATAGCCGAAGGGATATGAGGCTAATAGTGGGTCTACTAACATGCATTGTTGCCTGAGTAGGCACATGAACAAATTACTATTTGCAAACAACGCGTTATGCCGGCTCTTTAAGGCTGAGGAGGAAACTCCGTTACACATCCTTTGTAAGTGTGCCGGCCTGATGAGGACAAGGTTTCTTCAAGTGGTGACAAGTAATCCCGAAGCCACGAGCTCCATGTCGGAGCCACTTTCAGCTCTGCCAGGTCTGAATAAGATGTAATGTAATCCTAGGGGATCCAGAATAGACCTTTCAACGTAGATCGCAGTAGAATGGGGCTTTGCCCTCCCCGTTTTTCAATCTAATCTAATCTAATGGATCGTATAAAAAAATGACAATTTTCAATAAAAAATTAATTTTTTATTACCTTTTATGAAGTTTTTATTAATGGTCAGAATTTAGTCCTTAGTGATTCATTGTGTGAACAATCTTTGGAAAAGCATTAGCTCTGAGGTGGCGCGCTGAACTAGCTACGCGGGGGTCCCATGTTCGAATCCGGCAGTGCTACCCTTAGATTTTCTATTCCTAGGAGCCTCTACAGCTCCAGTGATGGACAGAGTTGTCTGTAACCAGAGAACACTGTCCGGAGACCGGCAGTGCACCGAGAAGTCTCCAGACGCCAATTACTGTAAATTAAATTTAAAAGATAAACTAAATTAAACATGGAAACATCTAAATTGAAAAAAAAATCTGGTTTGAACACGCTCACAACTTTCTCTAACTGCAGTTTACAAAATTGTAATTGACAAATTTTATCGTTTGTATACCAAATTTAATGGGCGTCGATGTTTTTATGAAGAAAATTTCGCAAACTGGAAAAAATTGTACAGTTAAAAAACGCACTTCCGGTTTACTAATTTTCTTGAACTCGGAATTTTGACTATCTGTTCATTTCTATTTAATTTCTTATAGATGGTGTAATCAACTATGATAGCATATTAAGCCCTGCTCTCTCCGCTTAAATGACTGTACCCAGAAAAATGATTCAAATAAAAGTTGCCCTTTTTATTTATAGTTCATATACTTAGTTTAAAGAAAATCGTTGGGCTCGTTTTAGTGAAAATCAAGAAAACTAAAAAATATTATTCAGTAAAAACGCACTTCGGTCATCCGATTTTCTTCAAACTCGAAATTTCAACAACATATTGAATTCTAATTAATATTATTTAGATCATAGAATTCTGTAATAAACTGAAATAGCCTTTAGAGGACAACATAATAATTCCTCCTGTTCCCCAAAAGTGCCCTTAAATGCGTTTTCCCGGAGAAAGGTTTCAAATAAAAATTGTAGATCTTTGTATGTGTAGTTGATATGCATAGTTTAAAAGGAGGGTTCCTGTTGACAGGTGAAGGAAGTTATGATTGCCTCAAACTCCTAATTGCGTTTAGTGTTCAATCTATACCTCTAAAAAATTAAAAGCAACCAAAAATTTCAAGCAGTACAAGGTACTGGGCCAAGTTGATCAAATTCATGAACTATTAAATTTACTTTTTGTAAAACTCTTCATTCTTTTAAATGTTTCACTGCGAGTTTTAGTGTAATAAGAACACAACCTACAATTTGTCTAAGAAACCTAATTTGTATGTGAAATCTAATTCTAGCGATTTGTGTTGATCCTTTTTGACAATAGTTGCACTGCATGTCATTCAAGAATTGAACAATACACAGTATGCTGAAATTATCCAGATCTGCTTAATGGATTTATCTTACTAAAAGTTGTTTTTTTTTTTTTTTTTTTTTTTTAAGAATTCATTTCTTGTACAGAGAAAAAGTATATCGATTTAATTTCATGCTTTAGAACAGTTTTCTAAATCGTAAACTCCATATCGCTGTGGAATCTTTATGACTTAAATTCGGCAAGTCAAGATCGTCTTCAAAAAATCTTTTATTTTTACCTCATCATTCAAACAGAGAAAAGAAAACACTTTAACGGAACCAATCTCCAGCGAATTCGCCAAAAAAAAAGAAAGAAAGTGGATTCATGTGTATTAATAAACAAGAGTACTATTTCCCCATTAAGGCGCACTACTGAGCTTCCAAGAACACGCCAACCACGTATTACGTCCTGTGCCATTCTCATTACAATGTTTTGACGTATGGGATTCAATTTCAGCTAAAAGCAGCCTCTCACCTAAAAGCTGACTTTAACAGCGGTAAGACCAATTGAATAAAGCTGCATAAATGTGGGACTTAAAAATCATTTACTAGATAAACTTAAAAAAAGTAAACCTCATCAATTCATCCCTAATTCAATTTCCATCTTGAAAGTTTATACCTCGTTATAACTTTTAGCAAACAAAGTTTAGGCTTTTGGCAAAGGTTATAGGCTCCATACCTAGGAAGAATTCTGAGTAGTTGTAAGTGGCAAAGCTATTGGGATAAATAAATTTGGAAAAATAGTTAAGTGAATTTTGACAATATTTTAACTGAAATAATTTTGGAAAATAAAAAAGTAAATTTTAGCCACTTCAAATAGTGTTTTTCAGTGCAGGGGAGAGTGTCAGGTACTATTAAATTAAGGTCAGTGCTATTGAAGAGATAAAGGGACAAGAATCCGGTAAGACAATACCACTTGGGCAACTGTTTTCTAGGAGAAAATCACCCGCTAGAGCAGAGCATTCTTTAGACAGTCCAAATTCCCCTGACTGACTAGGTTCTATTCCTAATTGACTGACTGGTTAACAGTTACACCATTATTACAGAAGCCCACAATCTTCAAAGGCTCCTTTATTATTTTTCCTTTTTTTTTTCACTCTCCTCTCTGACTTTCCCTTTCTCTTGCCATTTATATTAAAATTATTTACATTTTAGTAAAGGGTCGTGTCTACAGTATGTTTCCCCCCAACCCCACCACCCTTAACAAGTTTCTTTTGCAGTTTTTTTTTATGGGCTGTAAGTGAGACACGCTTTTAAAGTTTAAGCATTCTTTAGTCATTAGGCATTTAAAGTTCAGAGACCATTTCGTGTCGCCTGCTCTTTTGGGGTCAGCGGACCGGTTTGGGCGTTCGCCCATCTCAGATGCGCTTTCAGACAGTGTGCCAACACAGGACTCGTACAGAGAATTAGTTTCACACTAACGAAGTCTAAAGACTAAAGTCAATAACTAAGTGTGTGAACTAAGTCTCTGTACGAGTCTGTGTTGGCACACTGTCTGAAAAGCGCATCCTGAAGATGGGCGAACGCCCGAAACCGGTCGATGACCACAAAATGAAGCAGGCTACCACGGAAAATGTCTCTGATGCTTTCCAGCTCTGCGGAACCAACCACCACAACAAATTTTTATTTTTGTTTCTAAATTTTCATTTTAATTTTAAAACTTCAATAATATTAACTAGAAATTACAATATAAGGTATATAAAAATCCTAAGTTATAGAAAAATGTACACATAACTAACGTATGAATCTGAAAACAATAATTAGTTGGCTTCTCGACCAATTGATGGTAAAAAAAACAAAACCAAAAAGTAAATTTTGTAATTGTTTTTTATTATGACAGTTCGACGTTTCGACAAACTGTGTTTGTCTTCTTCACGAACAATACAAAACAAAATTAAAGAAAAAACAAAATTATAACATGAAACACAAACAAAAAACCAAATACATAGGTGAGATTACAGTAGTAATGCTAAGTGTGTAAATGGATTTCTGTAAATAGATTTACAGACTTAGCATATGTAATCTCACCTATGTATTTGGTTTTTTGTTTGTGTTTAATGTTATAATTTTGTTTTTTCTTTAATTTTGTTTCGTATTGTTCCTGAAGAAGACAAACAAAGTTTGTCGAAACGTCGAACGTGTTAATTATTATTAAAAAACAATTAAAAAAAAGTTATATTTTTTTTGGTTTCTTGATTTTTACCCTGAATTGGTCGTGAAGCCAACTAATTCTGTTTTCATTTTTACTAATTTAATATATAGTTAAATTATTTATTTAAAAATGGTTCTTATTCTCTATTTCTAATACTTCTTTCTCTATCTTAAATACATTCACACTCACAAGCCCTTTCAAAAAACCGCTTACGCCACAAGCTACAACACACACAACATCACCAATTACATTTCTTAGACATATCATTCTTTCTTCAAGCTAAATTCTTATTATAATGTTAAATGATTCTGTAATAAGCTTTTAATACAAATAGTATTAAAAAAAAGGAGATATAGAATGCTCAATTGCGCATAGTATAAACTTAGAAATAAAGATCATGCGTTTTAATCGTTGAAAGTCAGTGAGGGTCCAGTTGGGAGTTAAACAAACCGGGAGGGGGAGAAATAGTCATTAAACACCTAAAAGCGCCTAACAGTTTGCCCATAAAATTAATTTTGGAAACATAAACACAAATTGTTAGTATTAAAGGAAAATTTGTTTCCATAACAATTGCCAAAACAACCATGTGGAGAGTGGGAGTATTTTAGGGTGTAAATGATGGTTTTGATAATTAAAATGGCCACCAATCAGATTTTGGCAATCATTATATTAGTACAAAAGTTTATTGCTTGTAAGGCCCCCTATTGTGCATTTATTTAATGAATCATAAAAATTTAATTAATGTTTATTCATTATTTATTAATATTAAATAAAGTGATTTATTACATTGTTCAGATTGTTGATTGAAGATTTTATTTATTTATTTATTTTTTATGAGGACTGTTTTGAAGACCCTGATAACGTAGAAAAATCTGATGTGGAACAGTCACGTGACTTTCACTTATTCCTAACTTGTAATTAATTATATGCAAAAGAAGAAATTTTCTTTAAACTCAATTTTTACATATTTGTCCTAACAAAAATATAGAGGTGGTTAGGGGGATGTAATATACTGTTGGCGGTTGAGAAGTAATCACTTCTCTGGCCCAGTGAAACTCACCAAAAACCTAAACCTGCTACATATAACGTTTTAAATTTAACGTCCCAAATTCTACACATCTACTCAAAATCAATTTTTTTTTTTTTGGAAAAATATTTCAAATAAAAGTAATAGGTTTTTATATCTGTGCAGTTAACATACTAAGCTTCAAGGAAATCGTTACAGTCGTTTTCGAAAAAGTTCAAAAAAAAACTCAAAAATCTCCGGAAGTAAAGTCGTCATACTTCCGGTTAACTGATTTTCTTCAAATTGGAAATTCTAGCAATACTATTAGTATATATTAATTATTCTATAAGTAGTAGAACCATATACTACTTTGTACTTTGTAGGGAACATTAAAGTTACTGTTTCACCGTAATCCCCCAAAAAAATCAATTTTCTCTGTAAAATGTTTCAAATAAAAGTAATATACGAAAATTAAAGTAAATCGTTTGGACCTTTTTTGGAGAAAATCATGATAAATTAAAAAAAAAACCATTCAGTAAAGTCGCGTTTTGATTGATAGATTTTCCTCGAACCTTCGTTTTTGATGAGGTGTCTAGGAGTCCAGAATAACGACGACTTCCATTTAGGAATAGAATAGAAGCGGGGGGGGGAGCCTCATTCCACTGCGACCTACAAGTCGAGGTCTATTGTGGATCCCCTTAAGTTACAGAACAGCCCCCAGCTTTGCCCTCCTAATCAATCCTAGCAAAGCTGAGAGCGGCTCCGTCATGAAGCTTTCAGCTTCGGGATTGCCCGTCCCCAATTGAAGAAACCTAATCCTCGCCAGGCCGGCGCACTCACAAAGGATGTGCGCCGGGGTCTCCTCCTCTACCTTGCAGAATCGGCATACCGCACTATCCGCAAGTTGTAGGTGGTGCATGTGTCTATTCAGCCTACAATGCCCTGTTAGTAGACCCACAATTAACCTTATATCCCTTCGGGTTCTGGCTCAGTAGGTCTTTGGTAAATTTAGGCAAATATCTTTTAATGAAGAGCTTTGCCTGCCTCTGTCCTGGTGTTCCCTCCCACCAACGCAGACGCTGATCTTATATCCACCCCCTGATAGAAGTTTGAATGAGGCTCCTGGACAAGCCGCAGAAGGGTTCGGGCCTATAAAGGTATCCTGCGATCCGCCCTCTCATTGCCCAGGAACCCCGCATGTCCCGGCACCCAGGCGAGTGTCAGTTTATTCCGAGTACCCACCTCGGTGAGGGCAAGTAGGCAGTCCCACACCAGTCTTGAGACTATTTGGTGTGAGGAAAGTGCCTTCAGGGCTGCCTGACTGTCGGAGTATATGGCCACTCTTCTACCCACTATCCTTTGCCTTATAATCTCCCTAGCGCAGAGTTGTAACACCACGACTTCAGCCTGAAAGACCGTGGCGTACTTCCCTAGGCTGGCCTTAATTTTAACTTTAGGCCTGCCCCCGTAGACCCCAGCTCCGACCCCAGTCGGAGTTTTGGATCCATCTGTATACCAGATCGAGTTACCGAACAGGGGTGGGTCGCAGCCCCATTCGCCTCTGCTCGGTATGACAATATGGAAGTTCCTTTCGAAGAAATACTTAGGAACCATCCTATCCGTTGGCATCCCCAGAAGATAGTCCGCCTTGATTTCCTCAATCAACCTCTGGTTATTACGATCATGCCTAGAGGTGATGGGAGGCGGCCCCTGCAGGAGCCTATGTATTCCCATTCTGGCTTCGCCTAGAACGAGAATGTGTAATGGTGGCAGATTGAGGAGGACTTCCAACGCCGCCACCGAGGCTTTCCCACCGAGCCTTTCCACTGCCTCCTTCTGCAACGTTTTGGTCCACCAAACTACCGACCCATATGTAACCATGGGTCTGATGATCCTGGTGTAGATCCATCCATTTAGGAAGAACCTCTTTCTCTGTTAAACTTCTTCTTATGTCCGCTAATGCTGGACAAGCATCTAAATGTTTATTTCTCGCCCATGACACAACCTGCAAGTGAGCGCGACAATCACTCTAATCCGCTTCAAATGGCATGTCAGGTAACCATATCCCGTAACTATTCAAAAAACTGGCATTGACGCCCTTTCTATAAAGATTATAAAGATTCCTAGCTGTTATCCCTAGGGCCATTGCTGTTAGTTTAGACTTTTATCATTCGTCTGAATTCGGTTTTCAAGTAACTTTTAACAGAACTCATTGTTACGGCTTACTGCGCTACCTCCAAGCCATTTTGGGCAGTTCTCTGCTTCTGATTTCCCAAGACTCCTGGGGATCCAATAAAAAAACAACTTTTTCCTCTTCTGAACTATTATATTATTACCAGACACAACAGTAAATTCCGCCTTTAACTAGCAAGCATTTGTAACAAGCTTGGAAATCCACAGAGAGGACTATGTGTGCGTCATTCCTTGTCATCAGGGCAAAAATTGAAGCACTGAGACTTCCCTCATAGTTAGCGCCAATCTTTCCTGCTGGTGCGGACCTACTAAAGGTCTTAGAATATACTCCCAGCATTTCTAAAAGCGAGCTTTGCTGACCCGCCTATATAAACATGGAACCATAACTATGTTGGATACTAAGTATAGATTGTTTCAAGGACACTTTAAGGGCATATTGTGGATGTTACATTTTTCTGGTCATCTTTATAAGGAGGCCAATTTCAGTTTCTGCATATAATTAATTGTCATTTATAATGTTGGCTATTTTAAAACTGAAAATTGAAGACACCTAATCATTTAGAAAATTTTATAAATTTGAATGAACTTTGGTCAGTAACTATGTGTAAATACTGTAGTAAGAGATTTTAATCATTCCTTGAAATGAAATTTATCAAAGCACATATTTTTAATAACATGAAAAAAAAATAGATATGTATATTGAAAAAATTGACTAATAACGCTTTTAATATTTGTTGCCTGCATGGATTAAATTCTCTCTCACTTATGTACGTGCGAGACGTAGGCTTGATTCCCTATGGGAATTCCAATATGTACGTTATAATATCTATTTATCAATAAAATTTCTCTGCTCATACGATTTATTTTTCCTCAATTTTTAACATATTTATTACGTTATTATAATAAATAAATAAAAAAAAAATTATTCATGTTTTAAATTACCTCATCTTAGAAATCGGTAATATTTTACCCGAATTCAAAAATAAACCATATTCGTGTGTTTTTCATTTGGCCATCATGAAATTCATTTTCAAAAAAAAAAAATTAACGAACTATTACCGAGAAATGCGTCATTTTTTTTTTTTATTTGTTATAAAAGTATGTGTCAAATTTATTAAATAGATTTGATAACGGTAATAAATGTTTGGGGAAGTTACCTGAATAAGATTGAAAACAAATGATCTTCATGTGTGTGTGTGTATGTGTGTTTTGTGAATGATATAGAGAGAGAGCGTGCGAGATTTCTTGAGTCAGAACAAACATTTCAAAAACAAAAATTGCAGGAAGCTGCCAATTTGGATATTTGGATATCTCACACGAATTTTCCGGTCAGAATACGTCGACTTCCGTCAGAAGTTTAACTTTACTAAATTTTATTTTTATTTTTTTTTTTAAATTTCGTGATTTTCTTTAAACTTTGTACACTAACTAAATGCACACAATGTCTTATCACTTTTATTTCTTATTTCAAAATTATTTTCTTGACCGATCCTCACCAAATTTCTTCATAACATTGTGTTTAATGCCAGAAATACAAATTTCAAATTTATTGACTAAGAAAAAAATGTTTTTAACAAATAAGCTCTACCTCACTCTCTCCTCTCTGAATGTTCGGAAGAGATAGAAAGAGAATGCGCTACAGGAAGAGAGAGAGAGAGAAACAGAGAGTGATCAAAGTATTCAAATACGAAAAATCTCACGATCTCAAAATTAAAATTAGTTACCTAATTTAGTTACCTCAAAATCGATTAGTTATCTGTGTGCTGTATCCGAAAAGATGGTTTTGGTCAAAAATCGAACAAATGTAAGTGCAACTATATTCAATTTTTTTGTTTTGTTTTGTTTAATTTAAGGGGCGTCAACATCTAAGAGATCATTGACGCCCGGAAACTTCTCAGTGCATTGCTGGCCTCCGGACAGACAACACTGTCCATCACCGGACGATAGTAAGCTATGTAGGGCTTCTACGGGCTGGACTCGAACCCGGGATCTCCTTGTAGGAGTCCAGTGCGCTAACCATTGAGCTAATCCCTTCCCATTGTACTCAATGTCCTATTGTTTTTTTCGTTTTTTCGATATTTTTTCATATAGCATCCCCAAAGATTTTTTTGTTCTTTTTAAACTTCGCACATTCACATTACTAAGCTTTGATTGGGACTTTTCTTTCTAGAAAACTGATTTTTGGATTGTTTTAAAAGAACAATAATTTCACAGACATTTTCCGTGGTAGCCTGCTTCATTTTGTGGTCATCGACCGGTTTCGCCCATCTTCAGGATACGTTTTTCAGACAGTGTGACAACACAGACTTGCACAGAGCAAATTCAGTTTACACACTCAATGTAAACTTTACAGACCTAGTGTGTAAACTGAATTTGCTCTGTGCAAGTCTTTGTTGTCACACTGTCTGGAGAACGCATCCTGAAGATGGACGAACGCCCGAAACCGGTCGATGATCACAAAATGAAGCAGGCTACCACGGAATATGTCCCTGATGCTTACCAGCTCTGCGGAACCAACCACCACCACAAACAAATAATTTCAGACTTTATTCTAAACTTCTAATTCAAAATTCCCAATATATATGTAATTCTATATAAATATATAAGTTATATAATTCGGTGAACGATTAAATATTTTCCAAATTTAAACAGTTCTGGATAATCTGTGACTTTGAAGTTATATTTATACCGTCATTAGAAGTTTTGTTGGGGACTGATGGAAAAAATCTACCTGATTGGGCATAATAGCATAGTCACTTTCAACTATAATCCCCATCAGCTTATATTATTTTTCTATGAAATTTTAATAAGCTAAACAATTTAAAAAATTTTTTTTTTTTTGTTTGTTTAAAAAGATTTGTGGATTATTATTGCATACTATTGGTATAATACTGATATAATAGGAACGTTTCCATACTAGTATTGTTGTTGGAGTTGAGATTTCGTCTTTTTTCGTTTAGCCCTTCATTGGCAGATTTATACCCGTCCTTTTTTGTTTTTTGCAATAATGATCTTCTTCTTTTTAACGGTGCAGTTCACGATCAAATTGGTTCATTACATGAAGCCTATTTCTATATTGGAAAGCAGGTTCTATTTTTTTTTTTTTTTTTTTTTTTTTTAATTTACGCAAAATACAAAAGTCTATCAAAAATATACAATCCAACATTTTTATAAAAATTATACTGTCTTATAGGCTTAAATAATTCGTTATATGAATATATACTATGAATTAATAGCAAACTTCTGAATTTTCTGCAATAATATTAAATTTTGGTTTCATAGTAATAATAATAATAATTCTATCATAGCAGTGATTTCTAATATTTTGTTTTTCTCATTTTATGGTAATGTTTTTTTATTTTAATTGGAGCGTTTATGCCTTTTTCTATGGACTTGAATTTTTTTTAGGATAACCCCAATTTACCCAGATTTAAAGCATGGAATATTTTTTCATTTCTATTGTGTGTTCAGTTGTAAATCATTTCACACTATAATGCATTACGATTAATTTAGAGCATCGCTAATAACAATATAATCACTAAAGAATGATATTACACGAGATATATTTGCGTCTCTTTATACATATATCTTTAATACCTTACCTTAATGGGTGTGACAAACTGTTGTGTATTATCCAAATAGAACGCAGATTCTTGCTTTGATTATTTTGCTTGGCTGATGAAATTTTAATTGATTATCGTAAATATTTCAATGATTTCTAGTTTAAAAGATAATCTATTTGCGTGTGGTAATAAATTAAATTTATTATGAAAATATTTTTAATAGAAATCTAGTAATTTTTGCAAAAAAAGATTTCCTATTAATTTTTTATAGAAATTGTGAACACGACCATGACACTGAGATGTATATGTTTATAGAAATGTAGAAGAAAATTCTGAAAATTTTACTATACAGACTGGCAATGAAGTGACTGGAAATCAGTGGTCGTGAATTATTAAAAAAAAAAAAATCCGGTGTGAAACACTCACACAACTTTCACTTACTCCAGTTTTCAAAATTATAATTGACAAATTTTATAGTTTGTATACCAAATTTAATGAAATTCGTCGAAAACTGAAAAAAACTGTCCAGTAAAAGCGCACGTCCGGTTTATAATTTTCTTGAAACTCGGAATTTTCGCCATCTATGATAGAATTGTATAATCAACTAAGATAGCACTTTAGAGAAAAAACATATTTCCACCCCTCCTCCAAAAGTGCCCTTAAATGAATTTTCCCAGAGAAATGTTTTGAATAAAAGTTGTAGATCTTTGTATGTTTAGTTTATATAGGAAGTTTCAGTTTGTGTGTTTAGTTTATGTAGGAAGTAGTAATGTGGTAATGTATAAGCACTTCCGGTTATCCGATTTTTTGAAACTCTGAATTTCAACAACGTATTCAATTCTAATTAACATTATTTAGATGATAGAAATGTTTAATAAACTGAAATAGCACTTTAGATGAAAAACCTAACCCCACCTCACTCCTCCCCCGTAACTGCCCTTAAATGAATTTTCCTAGAGAAACATTTCACATAAAAGTTGTAGCTCTTTGTATGTGTAGTTTATATACCAAATTTGAAGAAAATCGTCGCAGCCATTTTTGAGAAAAACGCCGAAAAAAAAGAAGGAAAAAAAAGTACTTCCGGTTGAGGAATTTTGACAGATGACCCACTGTCAGATGCCATGGTGATACCTAAACGGAACTTTTAACTTTCTACGGTTTTTTATTTTTGAACTATGCTGTTCACACACACACACACACACCAATTTTTTGGACTCGAGGGACCTCAAAACGGATATTTCCGGTGAAAATATGATATCGAAAATTTGACACGATTACAATACTTCCTTTTACTGGGGAGTAAGTGAAAGTAATAGAAAACAAAAAAATTAAGTTGATATAGAATCTAACTTTTATATAGCTCGCTTAGTGATTGGCCACTTTTCACGTAGCCAGGAGTCCATAGAATAACTTGCACAATTGTCGAAAAATCTTTGGGGATAATTTGGAATTATTGTAGGAAATTTTGACATAATATTAAATAATTTTTTTTTTTTCTGGATTTTTTTAAGGTGCACAACAGCTATGGTCCTTTGCACCTATTTCTAATTTGTAAGCACTCATACCCACATGCATATCCATACCCATCAGTCTAACAATTTCTACAGCAAACCCACAATCTAGGTCTAATCATATAGCTCTATTCCCTTATATCACTTATAAATATATACCTATACACAAGACACCAGCAAACAACTAAACACATACATATGTACAGCTAGTTTCATAACAAATGAAATAGATGAACCTCCCTAAGATATTCGAAGGTCTTATTATGATATTATATCTGTAAGACTGATCAGGAAATTTACCTTTCCCCGCGCGTTTACATATTTGGAACAATTAAATAAATTGAAATTCAAATAGATTAAGACGGAAATATATATATATATATATTCGGATACGTCCTAGAATTCACAAACTTCGTGAATAGACAGAGACACTTTCTTATGGTCAGATCGCAATATGGACTGGAAGATCTGGTGGGAAACTTATGTTCTTCAGCAGGGCCGGAAGTGGGTGAGTAGCTGGTCAAAACAAGTCTGAAGGAAAAGGGGCAGACGGCGTTGGTGAATGAATACAATTGAATTCCAAATATACCAATGCCACATTAGGTAGCCGCTAATAGGAAAATGTTTTTATAAGAAATAAACACAAAGAAAAACAGTTTTTTTACGAATTTACATAATTTATTACAAACTACTGAAATATTTACAAATTTAAATGTTAAACATTTATTCACTTTTTTCTTCATTTGATTCTAACTAGATTTGTTTCTTTCTTTTTTTCATTTATTTATTTATTTATATATGTATATATATATATATTTATTTATTGTTGAATGTACATAAATTGAAAATTGTATAAATATATAATTATTACATTATATATATATAAATTTTCCTACTTGTTAAACATACTGTACAAATTTTCTTTATTGTTGACACCTAATTTATTTAATTCGGAAAAAACTTTCATTTTTTTTTTGTTTTATTTTTTTTCTTATTTTTTTTTTTTTTTAATTTTTACATTTTTCTTTGAAAAAAAAAAATAGGTCTTTTCCGAGATAAAGTTTTATTATTTACAAACAAAAATATTTCTTAAAAAGAGAGATTGTTATTGCCTTTTGAATAATTTATGAATGTTATTGGTTTTTAAAGTTTAAAAAAAATCACATAGCCAATATTGTTGATTGGCTGTTTGTTAAGAAAGGGAAGTGCCAATACATTTATGTGTTGTTATATTTTGGGATAAAATACAAATTTTTACAAGTCAAATTTTTACAGATTTTTTTTTTTGTTTTCTCTTTTTATTTACATGAGCATTATTTTATCTTCTTTTTTTTTTTATATTTATTTATAAATTATTTTATTTATATTTTATATATATATATTTATATATATATGGCACATATATATATAAACCTAGTTGTACTGTTTGATATGTATGTACGCCTAAATTTGTTAGGCTTATTTCGGATTTTTTTAAATTTTTTTTTTTTAAATATATACAGAAATATAATTATATATATTGCACAAAGTCCGTGATGGTCGGTAGTTATTGTGGGAAGGCCCCTGTACAGTCTAATTGTCAGTGTTGTGCAGCGAATTTCATTCTCTTTTGTTTTTGCCTTTGATTACAAAACCATACTCTAACAACGTTTTTCTTCAAATCCAATTTTTCCGCTATTGCGGCTATTTTCTCACCAGATGGCCTTGGTTGTACAGCGAAATATGCTTCTAATGAACGTTTCTCTGGTGCGGCTATTGATGTCCGTTTCCTTTTCTTTTCACCAGCTGGTAAAACACTAGGTGCATCTGGATCACGTCTTTTATTTTTAGCCTGAGCTTCAGCTTCTTCCAACCATGCTTGTAATATTGGCTTTAATGCTATCATATTGTTGTGTGATAATGTTAACGATTCAAACCTGCAACGAAAGGTTTATATATAAGTTTATCGTGTATTTTCTGTTCATTTTTATTCTCTAAACAAAATACAAAATTTAATAGAAAGTTTAATTAATAATAATTAATATTTAACATTTATTTTTCAATTTATCTATATTTCAAGATAATATGTATGCCTGAATGATATATTCCAGTTTAAAGTTATAAAGACAGATTTCGTTAGATCACATATTTCAAGCCCTTTTTTATATCTAGCCATTGTACTGAGCGTAACGCGTTAAGATACTAATTTCTTACTTTCTTGTACTGATAGTACGTTTTGGATTTTTTTAAAAGTATCTGACAAGAAGATCTAACTTTAAAGTCGGATAACTGGAAACCACTTTAACAATCAATTGAGTATTCTTTTTTTTAAACCAGTTCGATTTCTTTAATATTGTGTGCATGTAAACAATGTGTGTCTATTAGTGTTATTTTAAATGTTTTTTGAGAAAATTAAATTTTAGAGATTTTATTGGTTCTGATACACATGTAAGGCGTAAAAAGTAAAGCTTCTTCATTCTACTGCTTTGATAGCATATTGATAGCATATTACGATTAACAGATATGTTCAAAACTTGTAATGTAATAATGTTCGATACGTATTATTGATATTTATCAGCAACTTCAAATTTGAGAAACTATTTTTCTAAAATCACTTCGATTTTATTATAGCTATTATTTAATATACCCTTCATTTTCTTGAATTAATGAAACTTATTTTTATTTGTAAAAAAACTATTATTTCTTAATTATTTTTTTGAATAATTATAAAAGATTTTTTTAAATTTTAATTACAAGATTTTTCCTCTTGTAGGCATTTCTAAATATTCGTGATTAGTTATATTTTCCCCGTAGAAGTTATTAGACATTTAACAATTGCATACCATATTGAGAAAATATAGATTCAATTATTTTTGATCGCTTTTAAATAAACTGAGTATATATATTACGATAAATTTTGAACTTTTAAAGGAAATTTGCTGCTTTGCAGTTTCACTAGATTTTTCATTTTCCTTGACATTAAATTTATTGTTTCCAGTTTTTGAAATTTAAGGCAAAATTTCCGTTATAAGTACAATTTCATTTTTTAAATAAATATGCTCGTCAAAGCAATGGAACTTTCAAAACATACCTGCAAATAGTTGATTGTGATAATGCTCCAACACCTGGAAGTTTTAGATTTGCCAATGCTTTTCCAACATCCGCTTGGGTTACGCCCAATTTTATTCGCCTCTGTTTAAATCTTTCGGCGAATGCTTCCAGTTCTCTAGGATCTGTATCCGAATCAGGATGTTGTAATGCGGCGGTCATGGCATGATGTCCAGGCGGACCGTGGCTACTTAATGGTGAACCATGGTGATGGTGGTGATGATGATGATGACCGGACATCATGCTGTTCATGGCGGCCGCTGGTCCATATGGTCCGTGTAATTGTGGATGTCCTCCGCCTCCACCGTCCGACATAGGAGTCAATGTTGTCATAGCTGTTGAACTAATTGGATCTAACATCTCTAGTCCTTCCATTGTATGGTGGTGGCTCATCTGATAACACATACAGTAAGTAAAGGATATTAAATAAAAAAAAATATTTCAAATTAAATTAGTTTTAGTTGAAGTTTTATATTGGAAAATATATTTTGATGAAAATCTAATCTTTATGAAGTGCAATTAAAAATAAGTTTGCTTCAACACACGTAGCTTATTGTAGGCAGAGAATCGTGCATAAAGAAATCAGTTGAACTACTAAACTATTGTCATAAATTATTAATGACCTACTCTGAGCATTTGCTTTATTATAAATTTAAGCAGCATAACTGGGGAGGCTGCTGGGGGAGCAGCGTAACTCTTGATAAAATAATTAGTTCTTTTTTTTTTTTAAGGGTTTCAATGAATTATTATTATTGTTATTATCATTATTATTATTATTATCATTATTATTATTATATTTGAAATATCTCAAATACACACTCATTGTTAAACAATTCATTTTGTATTTCATTCCTTATCACTGTGTTCTATTATTAACTACTACAATCAATGTCTTACACAGTTACCTTACAAAAAGAAATGCATTATTATCATTATTATTTTAATAGTAATTATCAAATATATTATTTACCTCTTTCTTAATCAGGTTATCCGATACCTCCATATTCCAACTCTAAACAAAAATTATATTATTAATATTAAAAGTGTGAGACATTCATTGCACTTTTATTATTAATTAAAAAAAAAAAATGAACAAATAGGTATAATGATAATTTAGGTGATTATTTTATTTAATTACTTTTTTTAGAGATTATTAATATTCCATGAAAATATTATATAGAGAGAGGTATTATATAGTAAAGCTTTGTTGCAGTCTCTTCAAATAATCAAGGTAATAAATATATCATTTTTGTCTGATTTCCAAAATGGTTTCAGTGAATTAATATTTTTTCTTTTTCTTTTATTTTGCTTGTTCTCACAATATTTATAGTTTCTTGATATTCAAGTCAAAATACCGCAGATTTTAAGACACGCAATCATTTGCGGACTATGCCATACAGTCTTTGATCCGTGCAAACTGAAATCGGCCTCACTTTCTTTGGGTAAGAAAAAAGTAAGCTTGTAAAGCCCGTATTTAATCATTGCTAACTATTGTAACTTTTACCACCGAAGCTAGTAAATATCAATTTAATTTTTAACCGACTTTAGAGCTACTCCTCACGCGTTCGTCCAGTGGCTAGCGCACTCGCCTTTCGTGCGAGAATTCAGGGTTCGATTCCCGTGAGGGCAAAGTCGGTGTTGACCCAGCATCTTGATAAAAAGTGGGAAGCTACAGTTAGTAGCGCCCTAGGTAGCGAAGGCCGGAACTAAACGGCGTGGGAACTGCGACGTTCTCACCACACGCCCCCCCATTCAAATCGCCGTCTGGCAAGACTTGGCCCTTCATGGGCTGTTGCGCCATAGGGTTTTAGAGCTACCATCTTTGCCTGTTTGTTTATTTATTTTCTTGACCGATTTTTAGGCAATCATCTATTTTCAGAGGTGACATAATCATTTTAATGTCCATTATCATTTTTTAGTCATATCGTATAGTAATCATTCTTACATTCAGTGTTATTGTATCTAGACTATAAGACACTGACAACATTGTCACCTGATAGTTCGATGACAGAATGCTTGCAGAACCGGTCCAACAGAATACAGAATGATGCAAGCTTAGACGGACAAAACTCTCAGAAAAGTTATTATATTTTCATCAAAACTCATCAATCGGTAGCATTTTTCTGAATGCTTCAGCAAGGAAAAAAATCTGGTGTGAAACATTCCACAACTTTCTCTTACTCCAGTTCTCAAACTTATAATTGACAATATGTTATAGTTCGTGTACCAAATTTAACGAAATTCGTTGAAAACTGAAAAAAACTGTTCACTAAAAGCGTACTTCTGGGTTACTAATTTTCTTAAAACTCGGAACTTTGGCCATCTATTAATTTCTAATTAATTTTGTTTGGATGATAGAATTGTATAATCAAACAATGATAGCACTTTAGATGAAGCTGTAACCCCCATCCCTCCCCTAAAAGTGCCCTTAAATTAATTTTCCCAGCGAAATGATTCAAATAAAAGATGTAGATCTTTGCATGAGTTTATACTCAGTTTCAAGAAAATCGTCGAAGCCTTTTTTGAGAAAATCGCAAAAACGTAAAAAAAAAACAGCTAGTAACGTGTTATTTCCGGTTGAGGAATTTTGGCAGATAACACGCACCGTCATATCCCATGGTAATACCTAAACGGAATATCAAGTTTCAACTTTCAACGGGTTTTTGTTTTTGCGCTATGCTGTTTACATAATACATACCTACCTACATACATACACACACGGGCCATTTGCTGAAAGCGGATATTTCACGGACCTCAAAACGGATATTTCCGGTAAAAACTCGATATCGAAAATTTGAAACGATTACAATACTTCCTCTTACTAGGAGTAAGAGAAAGTAAAAAAATAGTCCTTAGGATATTTTGAGTTAGAGAACTTTTAAGTGCAGAAAAGACATTTTTACCTTCTCTTACTTGCTGATTAGAGGAAGTATTGCGAGCATATCAAATTTTTGAAATTTTGTTTTAATCACAATTAATGTTCCACTTGTCCGAAAAATGGTTTTTAAAAAATGAAATGTGTTTGTGTATGTATATATATATATATATACATATGTATATACGCATAGCTCAAGATATACATATATAAACAGCATAGCTCAAGAACTTGACACTACATTTGGGTATCACCATGGAAGCCGATAGTAATTCATCTGTAAAAATTCTGTAATCGCAAGTACCTCTTTATTGAGGGGATTTTGCTCCGATGATTTTCTTTAAACATTGTATATATACAATATACATATGTAAATTTATGACTTTAATTTGAAACTTTTTTCCAAAAAAATGTATTTAAAGAGGTTTTTTTGAACATGTGATCTTATAATTTCATCTAAATGGATTTCAGTTTGGTTAATATGGGAACGCGACTGTACAGTCGTAATTTTATTCAACGAATTCCATTCTCTTTTTTTTCTGCCTTATATTCCTTTCAACTTCTTGCCAAGAACAAATCTGTATAAATATTAGTTGGAATTAATTTTAATTTTTTTAATTTTTTCCCACGCTATGACTTCGGCTATTCTGCGCCGCCCGGCCCATTATAAAATTTCAGGCTGTGCTGACGACTGAAGTTATTTGTTTAGTTGGATATCCAGAGGGAATCTGAGAACAATCTCGATTGCGAACAATTTCACTCCCCAAGAATTAAAATAAATACCCAATGTTCCGTATTGAAAAAAAAATCTGTTGGCCAGAAAAAGTGTAACTTTATTGAACAGATTTTTTCAGTTATCTGATATTTTCTCATAGAAGAAAAACAAATTATCATTTAGGGCTTTGAAAATTCAATAAAAGAAAGTCTTGTTATTGTTTACCCAAGATTTTTGTGATCATGTGATTTTTTATAATTGATATTAATCTTGCCTCTCTCTGAAATTCATCGGACGTCCACGACTTATGTTATTTAAATAAGTAATTTTTGCAATATTCCATTGATTTGAGTAAATAATTAATATTCAACTATTTTCAGTATAATAAATATTTCTTTTCCAAAATGTTTCTTTTTTGAGTAATTAAAATATTTTCAATTTTCTTCGATTAACTAATAAATCACACACTTTACGTAGGTTTTTAATTGTTTCAATGTCTCCATTTCCGTAGGCAAATCGCTTAGAGTAATGTTTCGTGTTGTTTGGCTGGGAAATTGGCTTGGAGTTGGTTCAGGAAACCGGATCCCTGTGGGTAGAGTGGCTAGGTCCACCTTTTCCCCGTTGCTAGTGGAATTTCAAATAAGATATATAATGAAATAATCTAATGGTAAGCGATGAGTGATAATAAGTGATATTATGAAATAAATTCAACGAATCTTAAACTTTAAATCTTTTGAGACATAAGTGAAGTGGATATGTTTTTTTTTGTTGCAATTTCCGCGCTTAGTGCGCATTGCAACTATAAATTAAGCTTTGTTTCGACTTTGGTGTCGTGACCAAGCTCTATATTCCATATTGACGGCAGGAACTATAAAAAAAGCTTGAGAAACATTGGTTTAAGTATTTAGAAGTGATTTAAAAAAAAAACTGGCTGATAGACTTTTATTATTTTTGAACTTAAAGATGCCAGTTTTTTAATTTTATTTTTACTTCTGTTTATTTCTCTTACAGGAGTAACAGGAAGTAATCGTAATCGTGACAAATTTCGAATTTTCAATGTCGAGTTTCTATAGGAAATATAAGTTTTGAGATCCCCCGAAGTCAGGAAAAAAGTTTTCATTTAGTTCAAGTTCCATTTATAGGACCAGGCAGCAATAAGGTTTTGGATAAGAATTTCGTTTTTTGTTTGTTTATTTTTTTGGAGATTTTCATGAAAAAATGGGGCTCCAACGTTTTTTTTTTTAAACTTTATATATTTACTACAGATACAAAGAGCTTACAACTTTTATTTGAAATATTTTCTCTTGGAAAATTTATTTAATGCTGCTTTTGGGAAAGGGGTCATGCTTACCTCTAAAATGGATATTTTAATTTATTGTGCATTTCTGTCATCCATATCATGTTGATCAGAATTAAATAAGTTGCTAAAATTCTTAGTTGAAGATTGACTGGTTGTTCAACTTTATTGAACAGTTTTTTTTTTTTTCGTTTTCTACAATTCATTAAACGTTGATATTTTATCAGTATTACAGTATCACTTCTGTTTGAAATTTTTTTCTAAAAAAAAAATTCACTTAAGGAGGTTTCGGGTGATGGGGAGATTATGCTGCTTTCCACAAAAAAAAAAAGAAGTCTTTTTTGTATGGTTTAGATTCTCCCATTCATGTAAATTGTAGATCACTAAACATGTAGTAAGAATTAAGTTATATTTTGAAGTGAAACAGTTCATTTATAACCATGTAAATTGCAGTTAGAGACACACTAGAATTTGGTTTGTTACAGCCACAATGCTCCGGGAAGGGAGACCTATTCCATTTCTAATCTTTTGTTTTGTTTATTTTTTTTATGTATTGATAATTTGCCTGCGTGGAAAACCCCCATACAAATAGAGTTTGGCATACGTATACATTGAATCCTATAAAACAGTTGATCTATTCATTTAATATAAATGACCTAATCTTCAAACAGTTAACAATATAATAATACAAATCGCTTATTTCTTGCACAGTAGTAATGGCTAATATATTGGCGAACAGCTCTGAGTTTGAATTGACAACTTGTGGTATATAGTGTTTACGGAGAGATTCATAAAATTGAATAGAAAACAATCAGATGAAATAAGTCTTCAGCAATGTTATAATTACATACTGTACATAACTCAATTAGGTTTAATAATATAAGTGGTGTTCTTAAATGTTAATTTTGATTTGTTGTGTGCCAGAAAGCCTCAAAACTGTGTGAACACTCTTACTATATTAAAAGGCAAGTTCGGATTAATGTAAGGCTGTTTATTACAGGTCACACTAAATAGATTACTATAAAAGAGACTATACTTTGTCGAGAGCATTGATTCAGAATCATTACTTCTCAAAAATTGTTAAAATTTATTGTTTTGTTATTATGAATTTAATTTTTCATATGTTTAGCTGTAATTCATCAGAGACATTTTGCGTGGTAGCCTGCTTCATTTTGTGGCGTTCGCCCAACTTCAGGATACGTTTTTCAGACAGTGTGACAACACAGACTTGCACAGAGCAAATTTAGTTTACACACATGAGTGTGTAAACAGATACAATTAGTTATTATAAATTTACTAATAAGCAGTTGCAGTTGCTTTTCATTAAATTGTTTAATTTACTTCTAAGTTTAAGTATTACTGAACTTCATTAACAATATTAAAAAAAAAAATTATTTGACAGCTCAAAAGAATAAATTGAGTGTTATCCCACTATTTTGTGTAAATTTAAATTGCCTATTTCAAGAAATACACACATGAGTTTGTAAACTAAATTTGCTCTGTGCAAGTCTGTGTTGTCACAGTCGGAAAAACGCCTCCTGAAGATGGGCGAACGCCCGAAACCGGTCGATGACCACAAAATGAAGCTGTCTCTGATGCTTTCCAGCTCTGCGGAACCAACCACCATTATTTGTGTAAATACTGTAAATAATTAGTGTTTTTATTGACCTAGATCCTTGGAACATTCGATTTATATTTCAGTAAGAACTGAATAGTCACTATTCTCTGTGGGTTACAGTGTTTCCACCTACTAATTTTCCAAAAATAAAATATAAAGCGTCATGCTTTGAAGTTTAATATTTCTTATTTCTTATGCGTTGACAAAGACAATAATATATTTGTCGAAATGTTGGCAAAAATATAAGTTTTTTTACTTTTAAAGACCGAATCCATCATTTAAAAGCTGTCAAGAAGAATCTTCCATATTCGATTTATATTTCAGTACGAGATTGAATAGGACACATTTCTTTAATGTTGAATCATTTTTTTTTGGCTAAACTTCCAAAAATTTATGAATATAATGAAAATATATAAAGATATAAAGAGCATTTTAATCAAAAAACTATTAGTAAATTGTTAAAAAAAGTGAAGTTCTATTTATTTCGTGGATATTAAGGAAGGTACCGTGTAAGTTTTTTTTTTTATTATTATAGTGCTACATCTTAAAGTTTACAAATAGTTACTTGAATGTTTGTATAGGGATATTTTAACATCCAAACATCTTTGCTAGCTAGTACACCCTTACGTGACTCAAATAAATAAGGCGGCGGTAGTATATAGAAACGTAGGGGCGGCAACGTAACGGCACCCCCGGGGACCCGCCCTCTTTCTATACAATTGTTCTACCAGCCCTGGCTATACTTCAAATGACCACTTTACAAGATGTCAATGAGTTTTTGGGGCTGTACCATACTCCTGTTAGCCCCCTAATGATGAAATATCTGCCTCTTGGGGTGTAGTTTCTAGTTGGAATGTTAGGGAGAGACTATTTCTCTTTCTCTGAATCATTTGGCCTACCACATAATACTAGACCTCTATATAGTATGTATACGCATTGATGGTAGCGCATATCTCCACTTGTTATTATAGAACGTTTTATTCAATTATTCATGAAGTTCAAACTCATATAGTATACTCGAACCTTATCTAATTCGTACATTGTATGTATGAGCTATATTGTACGTTCACCCCTTCCTTATTATTTATAAGCTAACTGTTGCTTGCCTTTTTATAATTTTACATAGATCACCTTGCTTTATAGGAACTAATCAGAATTAAAAGTATTAATTAGTATATCTGCATTATGGACAGATACAATTAATTATTATAAATTTTCAAGCAGTTGCTTTTCATTAAGTTGTTTAATTTACTTCTAAGTTTAAGTATTAGTGAACTTCTTTAACAATATTAAAAAAAAAAAATATTTGACAGCTCAAAAGAATAAATTGAGTGTTATCCTGCTATTTTGTGTAAATTTATATAGCCTATTTCAAGAAATATCCTGGTTATTAAAGAAAACTATATTTGTAGAATCAAGAAACAATTTGTCCTCATGGCAAGGCAAAAACCATAAAAAATTTATTTCAACCATAATTAATTTTTTCTTCTCTTAGCATGCAATTCCAATTTGGACTGCTTTTAAATTTCGTTTTTCCATCCAGATTTATAGTCTCTGTTGAAGAAGTGAGTTACCCTCACTTCTTCTATAGCACTTGCGGTTCCATCTTTCTAATAATAGCAAGAACTCGATGACAAATCGTACACCGTACGCTTTACTTATAGCTTGCAGAAATAGTTGATAGTATGAGACAAACTTTAGTTTCAGCAAATATCCGACAACCTCGCTTCCTAATAGTTTTTCTCTACATTTCTTTTTATACTGAAATTGATTATTTTTGTATTGAAAACGATTTGAAGATTTTCTTCAAGCATGACATCCGTCATTTTTTCCTATTTTACTATTTCTTAGTCTTTATTTATTAAAAAAAAAAAAAAAAATTAATATAAAGCGTTTTAAGGGATTAAACATCTACTCTGCAATAAAGATAAATAATAATACCCAATTATCTGCAATAAATAAAATTAGGATTTAATATTAGAATAAGAGAAAGTGAAGAATGACTGATAGTGATAGTCTTGTTTCAAATCATATTTTTTTTTTTATATACCGTATCATATTGTTTTATTGCATTTCTTTGTAATAAATTTAATGAAATCATCTGTTTTCAATTAATTTTTCTAGTTAATTGCTATAATGCATTTGTTAGGAACATCCTATAAAAGTGTAAGTTGCAAAAAATATCTGGTACTACCTCCTTTGAAAGTGTATGAAAGTCAGCAAAGCAGCAACAGTTGCGAGTTGTATTTGCCGGCAGTTACGGAGATTTGTTACTCCCCGGGGATAGTAGGACTTGTTTTATGAGGACCACCAACTGTCCCACTGTATTAGGAGTCTTCTTCACCCTTGCATTCCCGTCGCCGCTACAGTAATAAAAAAATACTTAGGGGCCTATTTCCCCTTTTTCTAATGACACCATTATCAAATTACAAAGGAAGCTTCCCTTCCGTTGACAATAACATTCCCTTACATGCAATTGGAGAGAAGAACTGGTAGAATTTTTATTTTCCATAAAAAATATATTTATTACGTTTAGATTGTTTTCCTCCTACTGAATTAGTAGCAATAATTTTTGTATTCACGGTAGTACAGCGGTTATAGTCATTGACTGACGGAATTTGTTTTTTACCGTAATTAGATTTGATTAATTTCTTTATTAATATGAGTGTGATACGCATCTTACAATATCAGTTTACACTTTTCCTTTTTTCTAACTATCTACTCAGTGAACTTTTTAAAATGAATAAGATTATTAAAAAAAAGTGCTCATTGGGAATCAAACCAGTTCAGTATTCCACTTTTACTTCCGTGTTAAAAAAAAAAAGATGCCTTTACTTGGCATCTGTTAAGAAAACTTTACTGATTGTGCATTAAGATTAATGAATCTAGTTGATCTCTCCAACTAGTTCTTAGATTATCAGACATTACCAGAACAGGAGTGAATAGCGTCTGAAAGGAATCTTTCCAAGGAATAAGAAAGCTCATCATAACGTTCGACAAGGAACCTATAATTTTGAGAGAGTTGTTCACATTACTTTTACTTGGAGCATAAAGTAAACAATAAAAACGACAAGATAATTAGAGTAATCATGAAAAAAGTAATGAGGGGGTTATTGTCTTTAAAAAGTGTTTCATCGTCCACTGCTCCTCCAAGCAGTGTACTCTAGCTACAGACAACATTGCCCACACACCGGACAGTGAGTTGAAAAGACTCCTAGGAAGAGAAAATCTAAGGGGTCTGCTGGTTTCGAACGCGATTCTTCCGCGTTGCTAGTCCAGCGCACTACCACTGAGCCAATCCCTTCCTTCTCCCATGGCTTACGCCAATCAACTAGGGACGGAGATCCTAGTTTGTGTACTGGCGGCTTTGTCCTGAGTCTGTAAAGAGTAGAGTGAATGTAGTTTAAGTGTATTGTGTGCTGTTCTGACGAATGCATGGAGTAATGAAATGTGGTAACCCGTGGGGTCTATTCCTCAATTAACTGCATGCAACATATATCCCCTTGCGGACAAAAAATGGGAGCATAGTTTCTTCGTTTTACAAAAATGAACTTTACATACAATTGCTGAAGTCCCCAGTTTGCTAAGTTGCAGAAAGCTGATCGCTCAAAGTTGCTATTATCCAGCCCTTGGAATTTTTGAGACGATATATCAAGTCCTATTATCTGCCTCGTTTGCATGCAACCCATCTGATTGGAGAAATGGTCTGTGCACGTCTAAGTGATGGATTAGTGGCTTGGAGCTGCAGAATGGATGCAGAAGGAAGCCCAAAATGGTTATGAACGAAGACAGCTGGAAAGAGGCCTAAGAAAGGAGTCTTGATTTTGAAAGGAGAGCTGGAAATAGCAAATTTGGTGGTTTCAGAACGAGGAAGGACTCGGGTGGCCTAGCAAGGATTCTTTGAGAGGCAAGGTTAAGCTTGGATTTAGCGCCAGTTAAGAAGCGGAAGAAAAATATGCTTATTATACAGTTAAATATGTTTTCTAAGCATCTCCATTACTTAAATAACTGGAAGTTAAGCCAGCCTAAATAAGTAAGCACTATTTTAATAAAATGAGACAAATATTTAAATTATTGTTAATTTTATAATGGCAGGATAGGAAAAAAACCTTAAAAAAAGCTAAGCCAAACAAAAAAAGTAAGCGCTAGTGTCAGAAATATTTCAGTTATTGTTAATTTTTAAATGGGAGGGTTTTAGATTATTGTAGGGGATTATTGCAGTGGGACCTGAAAGATCTATTGTTCCCCCACGGACCCTTCTCAGTCCACTGCCGTTCTCCAAGCAGTGTGCTCTAGCTATAGACAACATTGCCCAACACCGAACAGTGAGTTGTAGAGGCTCCCAGGAAGAGAAAATCTAAGGGATCTGTTGGTTTCGAGCGCGATTCTTCTGCGTTGTTAGTCCAGCGCGCTACCACTGAGCTAATCCCTTCCTTCTCTTATGGCTTACGCCAACTAACTAGTGACGGAGACCCGGCTTTGTCCTGAGTCTGTAAAGAGTAGAGTGAGTGTGGTTTAAGTGTATTGTGTACTATTCTGATGTAGTTCATGGAGAATTGAGCTATATAGTAAAACCCGTATGGTCGCTATTCCCCAAGTAACTGCAACAGATACACCTTGCGTACGAAAAATGGGATGGTAGTTTTTTAAAAAAAATGTTCAACCCACCTCAGGACTTCTGTTGGTGATTTTTTTGTTTCTCTGAGTAAAAAAAAAGGTTATTTCTGGCTTAATTATGTTTTCCATGTTTATCCTATTTTTCTTGAAAAAGTGTATCAGCCTATTTCAGGGATAGCTGAGAAATGACTTGTTTTTGTTGGTGATGACTGAATTTTAATGTAATCATAGCCTATTATTTTACTACATATTATCAAGGAAGCTGTACGAATTCCAGTATTCAATAAGGAATAGGAAAAAGAAGTTGTAGCACTAAGTATCCAAGAACCTCTTAAATTAATTGAGCATCTTTGGATTTTTTCGAAGTCAAATGCGGACATTAGAAACGTTAATTACAATAAATGTGCCATTTTTTTTTATTTTTGCATTTTTTATTGAAATTTACATCTGTAAACAAATTTTACAATAAATAAATATTATGCTGATGTAATATTTAGTGAATTGGCAGGCTTGAATGGTAATCATTCGGCAATAATGAATGAACTTTTATTTATTTCTTAGATATTTTGATACAAATAAGAAACAGAGTAGAAAGGCCCTGTGCCTATATATACAATAATATAAAACCTATACGTAATTTATTATTTTATTCTTATGTGATTTGCCTAATCTTTTATAGTTTGTATGTTTGTTTTTTATTTTTTGCCATAAACACTGATTTCTTTTTATTATTTTCATGATTCTGTTTCATGAAGGCCGTCCAGAAAAGATATAGATCTGTTGTTTAATTGAAAATGCAATTAATATCTGGTATTTTAGCATTTGAAATTCAGTTTATACCAATGGTTTGTTCTTCTATGAAATAAATAGCGGTCCGGATCTCTCCGCTGTGCTCATACCATAATCAAGTTAATATAAGATCACATCTCTTGTATCCTAAAAAATCCAGTCGAGTAAAGAAGGCGAGTAAACATTATAGGCGAACAATTCTTAAACCCAGACTAAAGTGAAATTAATGTTTCCATATATGTAGTTAACAATCAGCTTTAAAGGACTTCGGAAATTCGGAAAAAGTCAGTATTTCTATTTTGTAAGGGAGCTGATTAGCTTAGCAATAGTGCGATGTACTCCCAAGCGGAGGTCTAGGATTCAAGTCAGCCCGGCATGTTACACTTGAATTAGCCCGCAAGAGGTATCACTTATATGCACTTACTTGGGGAGTAGCGACCTCATGGGTTACCACAGCTTAGTACTCCATGCACTTGTCAGAACAGTACACAGTACACATAAATTACATATACTCTACTCTTTACAGACAAGGACACATACAGTCACAAACTAGGTTGTCTGTAGATAGAGAACGCTGCTTAGAGGCCAGCTGTGCATTGGAGTAGGCTCCAAGGGGCACAATAGATCTTTCGCACAGCTACACTTAAATTTTCTCATCCTAGAACCTCTACATCGCAAAAAGAAAAAAACATTAATGTAAAGATATGTGGCGGTATAGTTAATAATAGTTTGGTTTAATCATGGAATTGTGGCCAGCTACTACTATTTAACTCTTAAAATCGTTAATTTCGTATAAGTATGATTTTAGGGTAAGTGCTCTTAGAGTTTGCAGTACCTCAAGAGGGTGATAGTGATAAGCATTTATTTATATATATATTTATAGACGAATTTAAAATAAAATGGGCAGCCATTTTCGATAAAATCGCTTTGAAACTGAAAAACTATTTTATAATGTAAAGAAGTATTCAGTAACTAATTTTCACCTCATGGCCGACGAACATATCTGAACAGAAGAAAATCAAGGTTTGATCTTTCTGTGATTTTTCGTTTTGTAAGTTATTTCATTCACACACACACATACAGAATATTTGCTGAACATTTTTTTTTTCGTTTCTTGGGGGACATGTATTTCTACTGACATCACAGTTTTCGTAATTTTGACGCGTCTCTGGAATACTTTTCTCTATTTATAGTAGTCAATGAAAGTATACGAAATTGTCAATTAGGATCAGAAAAATGCAGAACGAGAGAATCTTGAAATTTCACACTGAATTCTGTTTTTTGTATTTTTTAGAAAATAAAATATTCATTTCTTTAAAATTGATAAAGTGCTCATATAATAAAGCAAAAAAGAAAAACTTCTGTTCAGTATGCAAAAATTAAATTAACTCATTTACCATTGAATGAGATATTTTACGATACAGAGGAAGAAAATAAGTACAAAATATTCAGCGACCTAGATGCAATATAAAATTCTAGTTTTAGTGGCTCGCTCTATCTTGAACATCGAGGAGTGCGTCAGAAGCCGAGTACAGTCAAAGTAGACATTATATGAGATAAGGTTAGGTTAGATTGCTTGTTTATTTTACAATTTGGGCACGTGGTTAATTTTTATTTCTGCTTGGTTTAATTTATTTTTATATTAAAGTTTCTTTAAAGGAAGAAATTGTTTTTGTAGGCATTTCATCTAAGTAATTAGTTGTATAACCTCTTAGCAATACATAGTATTTTGCGTTTATGTACCTAACTAATTTCATATACTTTCGACCTAAGTCGGCTGTAGTTCGCTCAATTGTTTGATGTTCAAGAATTTTTGGTCAAACTCAAGTCATATCATAGTAATTAAGTAACTCAATGATATCATTAAGATAAAAAACAATCTTATTGTTTTGTTTTTAATGGGCCTACTATAAGTTATGACGTTTTTCTCTGGCCTGTATTTATTAATATTGTATTTTTGACTTTTAATTATTTCATATTCATCTTAAAACCGCAATGGCCAAAATACAAAATCCCAGGAAAAACACACAATACTGATTGCCAATTATCAATCCTTGATCAAATTATTTTCACTTATCCTTAATAAAAAGAAAACACTCACAAATCACAAAACACTCACTTATCCTGTTGTGAAACACTCACATAACTTTCTCTTACAATATGATTGACAAGTTTTCTTTAAAATTCTATTATTTCCAAACGTTTAGTTGGACCGGCAATAAAAAAAAGTTGGTAGGAGTTATACGTGAGTAGACTAACTAGGGCTCTCTGTTTCAACCAACAAAGCATGTTGTTTGTGGTAGTTTAAATTTAAACTTAACTGACAAGTAAATAAATTAAAAAGTGATCATTTACGACTGTGTACAGTTAGCATTCCAAGTTTAAACAAAATCGTCTTCGATATTTTCGAGAAAATTAAAAAAAAAAAAAAAACTCGAAAAGTCAGTAAAGTAGCAATTCTGGTTAATTGAGTTTCTTCAAATTTGAAATTCTTGCTATAATTCTGTAGTATCTAAATATTATATAGGGTAAAGCTAGGATAGGTGACGGGGGTAGGAGAGAAGACGCAGGACCTTGCTTCTCTTGTTTGCCACCACGTGGCGTCATGAAAGTTAGTCCACGAGTAGAGAGATCAGAGCGAACGTATTGCAAAATTCTTCAGTTATTTTGTGTGTTCTACTAACATTTATACGCATCCGCTATATCTGGTGAATAACTGAATTTTCATAACGCTTAGTAAATTTTTTTTTTTTATATATATATACTATATTAATTGCAATTGAAATGAAGGATTTTTCTGCTGTCGTTAAAAGTTTGGCTTGTAGACATAGTGTTTACCAGGCTTCTTGTCGATCAACTATGTTACCCTCAGAGAGGAGAGGTCTCCTACCCTATGGTGCGTCATCTATCCTACCCTACCATAGCAGGAGGGACGGCCAAATGTAGTGTATTTGTATTTTGTTTCTGGAATAAATGAGAATATCTTTATTTTGAAAAATAACATTTTTTTGTAGATAATTGTAGTTGACATATGTTTTATAAGCATTATCTCTTCAATATATTTCCTATATTTTGCTACACGGGATAACTTTGAAATGTGCGTCGTCTCTCCTAACTTTACTTTAGGTTATGCAGTATTACATTCTATTGAAATAGTAGAGGAAAGCGTTAATTGCCGCTGTCCAGAACCCTATAAAAATGAATTTTTCTGGAAAAAAAACTTTAAGTAAAAGTGATAGTTATTTATGTGTGTACATTTTAAATGAAAAAGAAGACGTTGGAGACATTTTCGAAGAAAAAAAACGGGAAAAAAATTCAGTAAGGTGCACTTCTAGTGGACAGATTTTTAATCGAAACTTTCACGTCAGATGCGGGGTAGTGGTTCCAAAAAATGGAATACCAAGTTTGAGCTAGCTGGGATGTTTCGTTTTTGAGATATTCTGTTCACGCACACATAGCGTTCACTACAATTTTGGAGGTGCTATCAACACATGTATTTCCGGTGAAACTGAAGTTCGAAATTTGTCACGATCACAACACTTCTTCTCACCACCAGGTGTAAGAGAAAATGAAAACAAAATAAAAATGATTCATTGAAAACGTTCACTGATTTGAGCTCATTCATTGGCTGCTTGCTTCAATGATCTTTTAGAAATCATATAATTATTATTAAAATGGAAGACTGTTTTTAGTAATTGCGTTAATGTTACTTCTTTCCTTTATAAAAAGAAAGAAAAAAAATCTGGTGTGAAACACTCACACAACTTTCTCTTACTTCTGTTCTCAAAATTATAATTGACAAATTTTATAGTTTAGGTACAAAAAATTTAATGAAATTCATTGAAAACTAAAAAAAACTGTTCAGTAAAAGCGTATTTCCGGTATACTGATTTTCTTGAAACTAGGAATTTTGTCCATCTATTTATTTCTAATTAATTTTGTTTGGATGATAGAATTGTATATTCAACTATTATAGCACTTTAGAGAGAAACATAATCCCACCCCTCCAAAAGTGCCCTTAAATGAATTTTCCTAGAGAAATGTTTTAAATAAAAGTTATTGATCTTGTAGGTTTAGTTTATATATATGAAGTTTCAAGAAAATCGTCGGAGCCATTTTTGAGAAAATCGCGAAAAATTGAAAAAATAAAGTAAATGCATTTCTGGTTATCCGATTTTTTCAAACTCGGAATTTCAATAGCAAATTTAATTCTGATTAACATTATTTAGATGACAGAATTGTCTAATAAACTGAAATAGCAACTTTAGATGAAAACCAAACCCCACGTGATGAAAGTTTAGATGAAAGTCCCCTTAAATGAATTTTCGCAGAGAAATGTTTCAAATAAAAGTTGTAGCTCTTTGTATGTTAGTTTGATATACCAAGTTTGAAGAAAATCGTCCGAGCCATTTTTGAGAAAATTGCAAGAAGTAAAAAAACAACTTGGTAAAGTTGAAACTACGGATATGAAAAAGTGTTGCCTAAACGGAATATGAAGTTTCAACTTTTAACGGTTTTTCGTCTTTGAGCTATGCTGTTTAAATACATACGAGGTGTGTAAATTAAGTAATGAAACTGATTTTTTATCATTTTTTTATTCAAATAAAATTACAATTCAACATTGTCCCCTTCAAAGTAACTGCCTTGGGAAGCCACACAACGTTGAAGACGATTCTTCCATTCGTCATAGCAGTGCTGGAACTCGGATACTGGAATAGACTTCAGTTGGTCGGTTACGGCTGTTTGAATATTCTCCAATGTTCCAAAATGACGTCCCTTGAGGTGATTTTTCAATTTGGGGAACAAAAAAAAGTCACATGGACTCAAGTCGGGTGAATAAGGAGGCTGAGGAGCCACAGGAATGTTATTACTGGCCAAATACTCATTAATTTTTCGGAACCATTTTTGCACAAATTTTTCTCATCCCCAATTCATTAGTCAAAATTTGATGAACGGTTGTGTGAGTCAAATTCAACTCTTCGCCGACTGTCAAACGACGATCTGAACGCACGAGATCGCGGATTCTGCCAACATTTTCGTCGGTTCTTGAAGATGAAGGCCTTCCGCTGCGAGGCTCGTCTTCAATTGATTCCCTTCCTTCTGCAAACGACTTAAACCACCTAAAAACCTGTGCTCTCGACAAAACATTGTCTCCATAGGCCTGGCACAGTTTTTCAAACGTTTCCGTTGCACTGTGCCCAAGTCTGAAGCAAAACCTGATAGCACAACGTTGCTCGTAATTGATGTCACTCATTTTTAAAACGCACTGAAAAAACCTTGCTCACAAAAAAAGTCACTACGAACAGTGCAACAACTCTAGCATTTTCAAATTTGCACTGGACGTGTATCAGATGTTTACTTTGCCCTGCCACGCATGCGCCGAGTCTCCAGTGTTGCCAGATCGAACACTAGAAAATCAGTCTCATTACTTAATTTACACACCTCGTGCATACACAGACCATTTGCTAAAAATCACTTTTTTTGGACTCAGGGGACAAAACGGATATTTCCAGTGAAAACTCGATATCGAAAATTTGACATAATATCACAAAATTTGAGAAAGTAAGTGTTTGTTTGAATTATGGATTTTATTCATTTATAATAGTGCTGTTTATTTGTACTAAAATTAATCTTTTCAACATATTTTTCAATTTCTTATTAAAGATCACTAAATTTCAGTTTATATTTAACTCAATTCTAGTCATTTATATTTGTTCCAAAAACTGGGTTGGAAAAGAATTTAGTTTTTTTTTTTTTACTAGTTAAGAAAAGTAGATTTTTTTGTTTGTTTGAAATTAAGATTTTTCCAAAATTATCAATGTCTATATATTATACTGTTATTTTAAAAATATTTTTGTTTAAATGTGTAAAATGATGATCATTAACCTGATGTGGTCTGCTATTTGGTGGCGGTGGAGCGGTCATACTGTGATGATGGTACATCATATCGTGTTTAAGTTGTGGTAATGTCCCACCAGGTCCTGTTGGATTAGAACTCTGATGTTTGCCAATATCTACAGCTGCTAACGCTTCAGCCCTGGACAGTAGACCATCGTTTAGACCACCGAACAAATCTCCCTGTCAACATACAGTATACAAATATATAGTTAACTATGGGGGCCAACTTAATTTTTTTTTCATGCCAATATTTAGTATTTTGCTATATATACATTTCATATCTACCATTATCAAACTACGTATAAAATAATGATAATAAAAAAAAAAATGGAGACTATGTTGACATATGATGTTGCCTTATTTTTCGTAAAAAAGGAAAAGAAATAAAGACAGAGTCTTTCTGTTGATGATGGTCCGACCGCCATAATGTTTGAGAAGACTCGAGCTTATTTTCTCAATTTTTTTTTCTTTTCCTTATTTCTTCAATTTTTCAGGATGTTGTTTGGATTTATGCGGAATTGATGAGTTCAGAGTGAGATCCCGATATATAATCGATTTCCATCGGACTCTTGCCGTTTAAATTCTTCTCGTCATCAATTATTTATGTAGACAAATATATTTCAATCTATGACATTTTTTGCTTAGATATCCTTCATTTTTTTTTTCAGTGCCCATTATAATGGCGTTGATGAGGAGAGAAATTAGGTTTGATTAATTAGACGAGATATGAAGACACTGTTATAATATAGCTATAAGTTTACACAAACTGCACTGGACTTGTAAATGATTTTATAGAATAAAAGGTGAGAGTAGAGATATGACACGAAGCGGTGTATATGGTTGAATCTGATAGATAGATATTCTCACTGGCTTATATGCAGGTTCTCCCTCTCTAGCCTGCTTAAGTCAGAGAGTACCAGAGAGGGTCTGTCTTCTCTCTCTTAATTCTCTCGTCTGTCTGCTCTCTCTTGCTGATGTAATTCTCTCTTGCTATTACATCATGTAGCTTAAGAAGTCGATTGTTAATACACGTCGCTTTGTTTTCGTGCAAATTGCTCGGCGTTGCTCTCTGCTTATTAGCGAGTTGCTTTGTTGAGATTTCATCTAGCCCCTTTATCTTTTATACTTTTGTCTTTCACTTTGATTATAATTTTTTTTTTTTAAGAGAGTTTAAATAAATTTGCAACGTTTTGTCTTAGAAAACTTTTCATCTTTTTATTTGGAAAAAAAGTGAGTAAATTTTTTTTTTCAAACCTTAAATTGTATACTTCTTATCATTGAAGATGAAGATTTTAAGTCCTTAGCACTATGATTTTCTAAATTTTGAGAAGCACTTATTTTTTACTGATCTTCCGTTTAGGATTGTGCCAAATACTGGATATTAAACTTTTCGTATATTTTGAGATGTGTGATAACATGTTTTGAACTCACCAAATCCTTATTCGAAATGATTGAACATTTTTTTTTTTTTTATCCTATGCTACTGTCGGGCATATCGCCAATCTTCTTTCTGGCAACCCAATAAAGAAGGTCATCTGCGATTCCAGGATGTGTGACATTTGGGTCTTTACATATAGAACGGCAAAGAGCTTTGCAAATCTGAAGATGGTCGAGTCAATAACTTCAACAGAGCCACATATTGGGCAAAGTGCGGTCGGTTTAATTCCTATTTTGTGTAGATGGTTCTGCAAATAGTCAGGCCAGTAACAAGTCAAAAATTGGCCATAAAACCCTTGCGGGCAGGTCTCAAAGGATCTTATTTTTCAGCAGGTTTCCAGAGTGCTTGTTAGAAAAACTTTGTTCCGGCTGGTTCAGCAACTATTCTTGATATTCTTTTATTTTTGATGGCTGACACAACAGCCTGATGGTAGTGATCGCGTCCAGTGGGTTGGAGCAGATTTGGCTTTCAGCTCTTTCTACACTGAGTTAATCCTATGTGATGAGGTCATGATTGAATATGAATTTATGCATGAGTGTCACTGTTTCTCTATCGTTACTGATTAGGATGACACCAGAACGATATATCAGAATGTTTATAACAGCAAATTTGTATAAAAATAAATTGCAAATGATATTCTCAATGAGAATCCACGGAAATGTGTTGCGAATATTTCGTTCAAAATCATTATACCTAAGGTACTCAATCCCTTTATTCAAATAAATGGAAAATTCAAATAAACTGTTTGGCCTCAATACTGATGGCATTGGTAATAATGATAATTTTTGGATTGAAAATTGAATATTACTATCGCTTATTGATATAAAATGAATAATTATATACGATAGATTTTAGAAATTCACTTCTCCTGGGCAAACGTCTATTTTGAGATTTCTTGAGAAAAAAAAAAAAAAAAATTACTTTTAGTGATTGCTCTCGTCTCTTTCTTTCATTCAGTTTCTCTTACTCTATCTATTTATCTATATATATATATATTATATATATATGTGTGTGTGTTCTAACTCAACAAATGTTTGTTGTTTTCACATGATTTTTCTCTTACTGCAATTCTCACAGTTCTAATTGATAAATTTTCTCTCAATGGAAGAATTTTTATTAAATCTTTAGTTAACCTCAGGTGCAACTATATGGATGTGTTGGATGGAGAGAATTGGTTTTGTTTGATGAGTTAAGAAAAAGACTTGGTTAGCACTGGTTAACTGATATATTAATAAATAGACACAGACTGTCTGTCTCCCACTCCAGTCCGATAGAGTGGTTGAGCTTCTCTTGCTCTCTGTGGTTGCTGAGCTTCTCTTGCTGTTACATCATCAATATAATGGATGTGTTGGATGGAGAGAATTGGATTTGTTTGATGAGTTAAGAAGAAGACTTGGTTAACACTGGTTAACTGATATATTAATAAATAGACACAGACTGCCTGGACCTTTACAATGGATGAATGTTTAAGATAGAGTGGTATGAGAATGACCCGTAGCGATTGGATGTACTGAAATGATTTCAACTGTCTTTCATGGACTGTCCGTCGCTATATTTATACAGCTTCCCCAATCCAGTCCGAGAGAGTGGTTGAGCTTCTCTTGCTCTCTATGGTTGCTGAGCTTCTCTTGCTGTTACACTACCATACATTCTCTGATGTGGAAGCTAAAGCAGTTAACTTGAAAATTGTGAATTAAAAATAATAATAACCTTAAAAGTAGAATCTCATTTTGGTTAATCGATTTTCCTCAATTCTGACATGGTTGCAATGTTAGAATTAAGCATCCTCATTATTATATAATAAATATTAGAAGCGTTTAGTATGTTTGAATGTCACTTGAACATGAAGGTTATCTTTACCGTTCACATAAATCTCGCAGCGAATATTATTATTCCCCAGAAAAATGGTATGCCTGAATATTTGTAGAAATAATTACACAAATAAACCCTTAGGAAATTAACAATTTTGGTTGCCGGATTTTTAAATAAAACTTGTAATTCTGGTGATGCCTCTAAGTAGAAATATGTACTCGTATTTTCACCTTCCTATAAGTTTTCATGTTTGACATATTTTCATCATATCTACCCAGACAAAACATTTTTTTTTTCTTTTTCTTAATAAGAGGAAAAATTGAATTTCCAAAATCAGACAGCATTAAGAGAATGTAAAAAACAGAGAAATTTCAAGCTTGATTCAACTTTTTTACCGCATTTAGAGAACGCATAGTTTATTGGTCAGAATATATTAATCAGAAATACAACTTTATATTATTATATTTTTAGTTTTTCATGAATTTCATTAAAAAAGGGAAACGATTTTCTTTAATTTTTATGTAAAAATAACCCCTACATCTTTCAGATTTATTAGAAACTTTTTTTTTAGTGAAACTTTATTTTAGATTTGTGTTTGGTAGTAGGCGCTACAAAAATATACTACGATCTTCCTATTTGTATATTAACTGCATGTTATTTTGTAGAAGCAATTAAATTTTATGATAAATCTCAACTTTATGAATTCTACTAAGAGATTTTTTGTGGTGTCGGATAATATATTTTGTATCCTGCATAAATAGCACCCACACCACCACATTACTAGATCCTTAATCTATTTGATTGTGGCTACAGGAAATCTGTTCAGATTTAAAATTTTAATTATGCCAGATATTTATAATATCTTGCCTTAAGTAAAGTCTCATATGCTTGCTGGCATTCCCCCACTAAAGAGCTTAATAGATTTTTTGAAATGGTGATCGGGTTTGAAGTATCTTCTATCTCATTACACTTCGTTATTTCCCCTATCTCATTATTTAATACTATGGAGCTTTGATCGATGCAAAAATTTACTTCATTCCATTTATTTTTTAAAATATTTACTATTTCTAATATTTAAGTATTATATCTTTCTGATTTTTTTGAAATAAATTAATGGTTAATTTCCTTTTTTAATTTCATTAATTACATCAAATTTATTTTCAGTATCTATAGTGAACACATATTTCAATAGAAATAAGATTGCAACTAATTCCACCTTATATAAAAATGCATTACTATTTAATGTAATCAGTTTACAAAATTTGGCTGAAGGATCATAAAAGTCACAAGCTTACATTGCTATTTAATTTTGATCCATCTGTATATATACAATACAGCTCCAGACAGTGTTTTTTCAAAATAATTTTTAGTTAATCTTCATTTATCAAATGATGCGGTAAACTTATAGTATTTTAAAAAAAAATATATATACATTAATTGGCTTTACTGTATAAACGGCATAATGATATTCAAAAAATATGTGTTTAGTGTCTGACATCTTAATGAAATTTTCGCAGTATAATGGAGATTTGTTTCTTTCTCCAGTAAAACTATAAGATCGCACTTATCTATTTAGTTGACAATTGTGTAAGTCCCTATTTGAGGCTGCCGTTTTTAAAAACGAATCGGTGAGACAATAGCTGGGTCCTGTACTTTAGGGGAAGTTTACTTGTTAATTCATATACAACATACAAATGGCTATTCTTCGCAAGCCCTATCATAACCTCAATGAATGATTTGAAATGTATTACTTTTAATGGTTGCAATGCTGTCTTATTTGCCTGTCAATAGAAGATTACCTGGCGAGGATATAGCTTCTACAGTTAGTAGCAAGCAATCCCAAGAAAGCAATGTCAGAGAAGCTTTCAGGACCTGCTTAAAAGAACGAAGCTGGAAAATATACTCAATAATTGTGGTTCCACAATAGAGACCTCCTTGTGTAGATAGTGGGGGAATTAGGCTTTTGTCACCTCTTTTTCAATGTTATCTAATCTATATATGAACTCCCGTTTTAAGGCGAAAGGTGGACTTGAGTTTGCAGCAAGTTTCATGTACAGTATTTTACATACTTCAGATAAATTTCTTATGAAAGCCAGGTGTGAAGTAAGTAATACGAGATTTTCATCAGAGACATTTTCTGTGGTAGCCCGCTTCATTTTGTGGTCATCGACCGGTTTCGGGCGTTCGCCCATCTTCAGGATGCGTTTTTCAGACAGTGTGCCAATATAGACTCGTACAGAGACTTAGTTTCACACTAACTCACGCTAAGTTTCACTTAGTTTCACACTAAGTCTCTGTACGAGTCTCTGTGTTGGCACACTGTCTGAAAAACGCATCCTGAAGATGGGCGAACGCCCGAAACCGGTCGATGACCACAAAATGAAGCAGGCTACCACGGAAAATGTCTCTGATGCTTTCCATCTCTGCGGAACCAACCACCACAACTAATACGAGATTTCATCCTCTTACTTAAAATGTGCCCAATAACAATAGTTTTGTTTAGTATTGAACTATGGTACTTCTCAAAATAGTTTTTGTTAAAGTAATTGCTTATTAATCTCAAGAAGAGAAAAAAAGAGTTTCTATTGGTTTACTTAAACAATTTGCTAAGCCTTACTTGTCAAAATGTCTATTTTTTATTAAAATAATAATAGAAAATTAAAAACATTTTAGTTTTGAAATAATATTGAACAATTCCATAAAGCTCTCAGTGAAATGCAATCTCTTACTTCCTTTATGCAAGCAATCTGACAGAAATTACACGTGTGCTTACACACTATTGGAGAATGACATATCACGAAGGAATCAGCCAGTCAGTTAACAAGAAATAAACTGTAATTCGTCGGAAACAGTCCAACATAATAAAGGTTGTATATGGTGGAGGTGGATCCACACTAGTAAAGGTCGTTCTTTATTGATAAAAAAAAAAAAAAAAAGTCTGTTTCGATAATATTATTTTAGTAGTCTGATTGTCACAAGAAAAAAATAAATAAATGGAAATAAAGCTTTCTTTAAACTGGGCAGATCAGAAAGAAAATCTTTAAGATTGTGACAACTTCAGTATTGTGACAGTTTCTCTTTTTTCATTCAGTTGACATTTCTTCGATAGAAATTATAACTTTGGAATTTCGATAGAAATTATAATTTTTTTTATTGTTATTATACCTTATTTTATTTCTACTTTATCAACACCTTGCTGAAACCACGAATCAATATAATACTCTCTAAAAGAACAGAATAATTTATACTTTTAAACTAAATCGATCATTTAAATTTTTCAAAGTTTAGTTTTCATTTTGTTTCTCAATACGGATTCTTTTAGTTAAAACAGCTATAGTCAAAAATAAATAAATAGGGATTTAGTATAATGGTCGAGTATAATAGATTGGGTATAATGAAGTTATATGAGATGCTATCTTGCCTTATTCTGCTTATTAAGAATTATATACCAAAAAAAGTTTTGAAACTATTGTCTTCTGGAAAATACTGGAACTTTTTTTTTAGAGAGATTTGTGTGTGTGCGTGTGTATATGTCTTTATGTGTTTGTGACAATGAAGAGTGTAACTAAAAAATGGAGAAGTCGCCAGATGTTCAAATCTTATATTCCAATAATGGATCCACATTAATTTTAACAGTCATAATTCGCTAAACAGCCAATACAACTTTATTGAATAATAGTTTCAGGTTTCAATGATTTTTCTTGAAATGCTCCATCGAGTTGTCTAAATTTTGTATACTTACTAATTTTATCAATTGCAGGTAGTTTTGAGGATATTTAGATCCCCTTTAAACAGATATTTCTATAAACTACTGTTTCACAATCGACATGTATTATAAAACATATAGGTGATAAAGCGTTTTTAGGAAATAAAGAAGTGATCGACTGGAGAGGAAGTGTAGAATATTTAGAACAGGGGGTGATGGAGATGAATTCTTTTTTAACAACATTTACTTTGGAAAATACTTAATGATCTAAATTATGAAAATAAGGTAATTGTGAATTGGTCGACATATGTCAAACTTGAAATTTGCAGACGACAGCCAACTGGTTTTGCTGTCAGCAGTGAAGAATTATTGGAAAATCATGAGAAACTGTGTGCCACTAAGAGATTTACACTAAACCATGTCCAAATTAAGATTATTATTATTATTTTGGGATACTCCATTCATTAATCATAGAGTATAATCACATTGAAAATATGGAGGCATGCGTATCTCTGACAATATCCTTCAAAGAAACAGTAAGCATGATAAAATTTGGTACAAGGGTATTTTACGGAGTTTTCACAGGAAGTATAATCGCTTTCCGGTTTATGAAAAAGTGTATTTTTTTTTTTAAATAAAATAATCTCCGCGAGGGAGTAGCATAACTTAACTGGTCATCATTAAAAAGGATTTTTAAAGGTAACCTTTCTAAACACTTAAACATTTCTTTGCTAATAATTTATGTGGATGCTCTGGTGTTTGACTGCTAAACTTAGGCACTAAGAATTGCATAGTAGAATAGAAACAGTACAACTTAGATACTGGGGTTTATATACTGTGATATGATAAAGAATATATAGCCATTCTCGAAGTACTAATAAGGTTCAAGAATTTGTGAGAATCTAATCATGTGACCACATTAGGACGATCCTTCGAGATGGGACAAAATCTATCGAATGGATTGCTAGGGACATAATGAGAAGGGAAAGGTCAACCAGTTTTTTGGTGGTGAAACAGAATAGTAGGAAAAGTTGGTGACTTGGAGCAAGCAATATGCTCGGCAACCTGTGACCCGCTTAAACTTTTCATGTGACCCATCTAATGCTGTCCTAAAGTTTAAAGTTTTTTTCTTTTTTTAAATAATATCTCACTTTTAGTATAAACCACAAAATAATACTAATCAAATTGACATTTGAACGTGTAGTTATTTTTTTGTATGCCTCAAATTTTGATTAATAAAAAAGAGTTTTCTAAATAAAACGCGTAGAAACTAGTTTACGAGCTTTTGCAGTTTTATTATTTTTTCAACTGAAGTAATTATTGTTGAAACTCGTTGCCCCCAACTCCTAGTTGAGAAAAAGTAGTTGGAAAAGCAACTACTAACCTCTATTTAGTTATAGTTGTAATTAGAGTTATAAACCTGACAACTGCTTCAATGTTCCATTTTTTGTTACTACTTATTGTGTTTTATATATTTATTTCCTAGTTAATTATTAATTTCTAACTTACAAACATGATATGATTCATACTTGGCAAAAAATTTTCACAATTTAATGTCGTAAGCGCAATATATTAACAAGAAATGGTAACTACAACTATTAGTTGGAATTTTACATTCCAACTATAACTTCATTACATGTAAACAAACCATAATTGCAAAAACAACTTCCTAATTTACATTTTTTTTTATTATTTAGTTTCAACTATTTAACAAGTAGTTAGAATTGGTCGGTTAAAACTATTTTTGTAATTAACTACTGTGGAAACTGAATTAATTATTTTATATTTATTATAAAAATTTACCAGATTTTTCGCCATCTTTATAATGGTTTATAACATTTCAGCTCAGAAACGATAATAAACTTTTTACTTATTTGTAGTGCTAGAAGAGAGAGAGCTATTCGTATTAGGTTTTGTGATTTCACGGGCATGAATGATCTTAGATGCGCCTTAAATTTAAAAAAAAATTATATATATATGATCTTTCATTTTATTATTTTGATGTAGAATTAAGATTGGACATTTTTTTGAAATTAATATTTTATTTTATTACTGAAAGCAATTTTATATTTATATGGTATATCACAAGTTAAATTATAGTTTTTATGAAATTCAAAACGAAAAATTTTACCTTGAAGAAGGCAATAAATTTGCCGAAACGTCGATAAAAATTTGAAGTTTTTTTTTTTTTTTTTTTTTTTTTGTGCCGAAACCTCAACATCCATTTTACAACAATAATTTTTTATTTTATTTTATTTATTAATTTTTATATTTAGTGTTCTAGACCAGAGCAATGTTCTAGCATAGAGCGGATTCTTAGATGAAATAAACGAACCTAACTTTTGTACGTTTTAGGGTTCTCAAACAGTCTGCACAATCAGATCACAATTTTATTTTATTTTTTTTTTCTTTACTTTCTGGGAGTTATTTTTATACACCCAGAAGAACTTGAGTTCTGCACATAGAAAGTCTATTAAAATTTCTCTTAGTAGCGCGATAAGAGAGAGACAATGGGTGCCCTTATTTGGATATGCAGAGGTGTGACGCAATAAGTAGAGGAGGGAGATTGTAACAGCGGCAGTATTACCACTCCACCACTTCTGCCATCTTAATGACTGTCGACTATGCGGTGTTAGGTTGGCGGCACTATTGGCGGCGGCGGCGGTAGGTTCACTGCTTGCTTGTGTTCGCAACGTCATCATCCACACTGCTGCCACTACTACTACTATTACTGTTGCTATACTAGCGGTGGTGGGAGTGAGAATGTGGCGGTGGGGCGCTCGGTACTGCCACAACCTTACTACTACACCTCTTTAAATTATTTATGAGTATCTACGGTCGGCCTCTAATGCATCCTCTTTGTAAGATGTTCACAGGGGTGGTTATAGAGTTGGCAGGCCCAGATTAAAACATAGCCACTCTTCTTCTTGTTTGCCCTTGCGCTACTTCTCCTATTTGGATGTGTGTGTGTGTTTGTGTTTTGTGTGTAGTTGTCTCTACGCTATATAAAAGGTATATATCCAACAACATCACCAACCGTATAAGGAGCTGCAGAGTAGTACCATGGTTCATCGTGTGCTAGTATACTCCCCAGTTTCGCTGATGTTCCACTTCCCGCGCTACCATCTTCCTGGCCTTTCTTGCTGCCTCTCCACTGATCCCCACCCAACCAACCCTCCCCAAACGGTTTAGCTTTGTCAACTATAATGGGCCATGCTCTTATACTTGAGTGAGGTACACACTTAAGAGCTTAAAGAAGCACTGTGGGGGTCGTTGTGTGCAAGAGTGAAGGAAACTTTTCTGCACCCTTCCAAGATTCAATATTTCCGTGTAGCAAAAATTTACTTTTCATAATAATAAAGAATAAAAATTAATCGGTAAAATTTTATTAATAAATATTTTTATATTTAAAGTTTTTACTTTAAAATTATTCTTCAATTACAGAAGAACATTGCCTCTGTGTTTTTATTTAAATTTAATTAACCAATGAATTTTGACCACCAAGAGAAATGTCACTTAAATTTCTCCAACGATTTTTTGTATGATACGTTTTATTTCTAGAACGACTTGGACAATTTTGTTTAATTTCCAGTCTTCAAAACGGTTGCATAAAAAAATCTGGTGTGAAACAATCACAACACTTCTCTTGTTATATATATATATATATATATATATATAATTATTTCTTTAAAGTTCAAATTTCGCTCATTTGTTCTAATATAAATATCCAAATGGTGGGGGAACAAGTACCAATCTACCAGGAGAGGTGGATAGACAATGATTTTTACTGTAAAGAGTGCCAGTTATTATTGAACAAATACATTTGAAATTTTAATGTCTCAGATTCGTCAAAACTACCTATAAAATTTGTTTCAGTAAAACTTGTAGAAATAAAGATAGTTCTTGAGATATACGTGCAGTCAGCATTCCAAATTTAAAGGAAGTCGTTATATTCATTTTCGAGAAAATTTCAAAACACTCAAAAATCAATGCTATAAAGTCGCATTTCCGGTTAACTGATGACCATCTTCAAATTGGCAATTCTAGCAATTCGACTTAATGTTTATTAATATTATATAGATGGCTGCACCATACGTTATACTGAAGTGGTACTTTAGAAGAAAGCTTTAATGTTACCTTCCCCCCCGGATCCACTAAAAATAAATTTTCGAGATAAGCGCATTGTGCGTCGAGATTGCGCATAAGTGTCATTTTCGAGATAAGCGTCAAAAAACGGAAATACCATTTTGTAAAGTAGCATTTCCGGATGTTGGATATTGCCTAAAAATCTTCTTCATACAGTATTCCACCTCGCTTCCTGTGATCGCTCGTTTTTGACATTTTTTTTTTTGTTCAAACACACAAACATACAGCACACATACACACATACAAACATACTAATTTTAAAACATATAGTTTAGTGTAATGGATATATATCAGATATAATTACTGAAGTAAGAGAAAGTTTTGAGTGTGTTTCATAAGATTGTTGTGGTATTTATTGTTGTTTAAAAATAAATTGATAAATTTCATACATTCTTTTCATTTTTCGTGGTTTTGTACCGCTTTTTCTGTCAATTATTTTTCCGATAGTAATGAATTTGTTGTCCGATAGTAATTTAGCTAGTTGGGTCTTAAGGCATATTTCGCGTATGTTATAATATCTCTTATTAAGCAAAGTAACTAATATAATATATTTTCTCAAGTTTCATAATTTTACTCAAACATGAAACAGGTCACTTGTTTATGAAAAAAATCACTGAGTAGGATTCATACACCATATTTCACGATGTCTCATTTTATTTAAATTTAGATAAATGATAATTTGATACACAAATAAATAAATAATAATAATAATAATAATTTGATATACAAATAAACTTTTATTTAATGTAAAGATTAAATTCGTTGGGTCTGCATAATAATGGTACTGCATAATCGGCTAATAATGAAATTTAATATTCAATTAAATGATTCCATCATTTAAAGTAATAGATGTTGAAAAACTGTGTTATTTATGCATTTCTTTTGATGCTGTACTAGTTGCATGTTTTTTTAATTAAGCAGATAATGTTGTACTATAATTATACAAAAATTTAACCTCGTTATGAGATATTTGGATCAAGATGTCGGAAAGTTATTCTATGCGTCATACAGGCTGCCATTAAAGCCCTGAGCTCTTGTGTTATCAAAATGGTTTGGGAATGCCTAAGTAAGCTTAACGAATTAGGCAGAAGAAATAAAGTTACCCTTTTCTGAGTGCCGGCATATATCGGCGTGGATGGGAACGAACTGGCCGATATCCTGGCAAAAGAAGGCGTTGCATCTCCTTTTTTTGGGACTGAATCCTTTTGCGGAGTTAGCGACCAGTTACTCAGTTACTCTTGGAAGAAATCAAGACGGAGGAGATGGCGAAAGAAGCACGTCTCTGGAACACTCTCCCGGGACTGTGGCAGGCCAAGGCCCGTCTGGGACGTTATAACCAGTAAAGGTCGAAGGCCAGCATCAGTCTGAGCAAAAACAACATTCGAATTCTTACGGGGCACTGCAGACTCAGGGGACACTTGAAGAAGCTGGTCTTAGGATATTATGGCAATGCAGACACTGTGGGGAGATGGTAACTCCAACACATCTCCTCACTGACTGGACGCCTCCTCCAAAGAAGATTTAACCTGGATTGTTACCAGGGAGGGGAAATACCCACCGTAGAAACCTTCAAGATTCTAGAATTCCTTAGGGAGCTCAACCGGAGGGGGTAAAATAGATCATTGGATGGTCGCAGTGTATAAATCCCTCAAAAATAATAATAATGATAATTATATAGGGAAGGGATTTGGCTCAGTGATTAGCGCACTGGACTTCCAAACGGAGGTCCGGTTCGAGTCCAGCTGTACTGCCCTTAGATTTTCTCTTCCTAGCAGCCTTTGCAGCTCACTTTCCGGTGATGCACAGTGTTATCTGTGTGAAAGAACATTGTCCGGCGGCCGACAGCGCACAGAGAAGGCTTCGGACGCCAATAACCATGGTTGTTATCGCGCCTTAAATTAAAAAACAATAATTATACACTTTTTGCAGTTAAAATGTTATAATTGAAAATATATCTAAATCCCAAAATCTATTTAAAAATAAAGAAATGACACTATATTTTCCATAAATGTATAGTATTTTTGTCGAAAATTAGGCTGTTTGCATGATATTTTGAAATTATTGGTTTACCCTCTAAGTTATAGAGGTACTTTTTGTGATATATTGATTACAACTAATAGCCTAAATATCTCCCAGCGAACATGTCTAAATACTTCCCATTATTGAATATCTCTATAGCCAATAGGTAGCGGTCCACAAAAACCATTTCAAATTTTTTCAAATCTTGGGTTAATATTTTTCATAAATTGTGATAGTTTGCTATTATTATAATAATGAAATTATTTTCTAATTTTATTAGGTATTTCAATTTCCAAGTCAACACTTTCAAGATGATTGTATAGAAAGGTTGTTGAAAAAAATCGACAGTTTATTTTTAGTTCAGTTGTAGAAATTGTGAAAAACATCAAAGATCCATGACATGTGACTATATCCTTGGTTTTCTATAAACCTATTTTTCATCCATATTTCAATGACTACTTCGATTAGTTATTGGTTTGAGTTAAAAAATTATTTTCATTTATTTGTTTTGTTTTATATAATTCAGATAACATGTAATCTAGGTAACTAATAATCTCTCCTGGATGCGCTCTAATGTTCAGTTCTCAACATCTTAATCTTATTTTATTGTCTCAACATCTTGAATAAAGATGGACAGACAGCTATAGTAAGTGTTAGTAGCGTTTGTGAATGACAAAACCGGGACAGACCTCTGATAAGCCATTCTTCTCAGAACATTGTTAATTTTTGGTTTTTCATATACATAATATATATGTTTTTCCAAAGTATATATATTTGTAAATATTTGACAAGCATATTTTCATTAGGTAGATGTTTAAAAAAAAATCTGGTGTGAAACACTCACACGACTATATATCTATTACTGCAGTTTACACAGATTTAGGTAACAATTTTTTTTCAAACTTATTATTTGTACTAAATGTTTATTTGTCTTGAATTTTATATTATTGGGAAAATCGAGGCGCGTCAACATATATAGTCATTGGTGCCGGGAACCTTCTCAGTGTTCCCCGGCCTCCACATAGTGTTCTCTTGTTATAGACAACACTGTCCATTATCTGACAGTGAGCTGTAGAGGCTCGTAGGAAGAAAAAATTTAAGGGCAGCCCAGCTAGATTCGAACCCGGGACCCCCGCATGGGAGTCTAGTACGCTAACCACATAGCTATTTGTTTGAGGAAAGCATAACTTCCCTATAGAAAGCATAACTTTAAATGAACTATCTCGGAAAAAAAAAAAATCAAACAAAACTTATAGATTCCCGTATTCATTCATGGTAAGTATACCAAATTTCAGTTGTTGTTTTTATGGGAAAAACAAAGAAAACTGAACAAGCTGTTTAGGAAAGAAAAAAAACACCTGCGGTCAACCGATTTTCTTCAAACACGGGATATTTTGAATTAATATTAATTAGATTATAGAATTGTATAATAATCTCAAATAGCACTTTATCAGCAACTCCATTCTTCCCTGAAAAGCATCCTTAAATGAACTTTTTTCCCAGAGAAATGTTCACATAAAAATTATAGTTCTTAGTATAAGTGTAATGTTTCTATATATAATGTTTAAAGAAAATCATTGAAGCAATTTTCGTGTGAAAAAATAAAATCAGTATAGTGGTACTTCCGGTAGGGGAATTTTGACAGATATTTTGGATCCCATGATTATTCCTAAATAGAATATCAACTTTAAGACTTACTGCGACTTTTTTCGTTTTTGAGTTATGCAGTTCTCACATACATACATACACACAGACGTTTTCTAAAAACCACTTTTTGGTCTTAAGACACCTCAAAACATGTACAACCAGTGAAAATTTGATACCATTAATTCATAAATAGGAGTAAGAGTCATTAAAAATGGATATTTTTTATTGAATAGTTTTTTTAATTGAAAATTATCTATTACTTTGAGAAATTTTTGTCGGTGTTTAACAACAATTTTATTGGGTCCCACTAGTATAAATGGCCAAATACAAAATGGCGAACATCCATTAGATCTTGATTTCCGCTTAATTCTCATTAAACTCCTTTTTCAATAATGCAATGCAAAATCAGAGTTTTTTTTTCTTTATAGCTAACATTAACTTATATAAAACAGTAAATAATAACTTGATTTTTTATTTTTTTTTTTAAATAATTTTTATTGCATAATTTGTTAATTTATAAAGAATCTACAAAGAGAAAATTAGTAAAAAGTTCTAAACTAGATTTTTAGTGAAGGAAACAGCTAAGTGGTTAACGAACTGGACACCCACGCGGAGGAACCTCGATCAAGTCCAGCTGTGCTGCCATCTACAGTTCACTGTCCGATGATGGAGAGAGTTATTTGTGACGAGAGAACACGTCTGGACACCGGAAGTGCCCTGAGAAGGCGGGAGATTTTTATAGAATAAATTAGCTATAAATCATTAGCCGATTACATTCTACAATAAACATTGTATAAAGTATGTTAGAAGTATAGTATGTTAGAAATGTATGTTCATATGTTAGAAATAACTTGGTTTTTTATAAAAAAAAAATGAATAGCATAATTTGATAATTTATAAAATACCTACGGCAAAAAATACGGATAAAAAAATTCTAAACTAGATTTTTCATATAAATAATGAGCCAATCACAGTGTAGAAGTGAAGATATCATATGTGGGCATGGTCAACATGATAATTCTACATTTCTGATTGGCTTAACATACACTCACATTTCACACCTGCTTTTCTACACTGTGATTGGCTAATTGTAGCTAAATATTTCTTCGTTAAAACTAGTTTAGAATTTTTTTTACTAATTTTCCCTTCGAAGGATTTTATAAATTGTGTATTAAAAACGTTGTATAAAAATACATGTAAAAATCAATTTATTTGCAATACAGAATTTATTATTTTATACAATTAAGGTGTGCGATAAAGAAAAAAGCCAAGAGTTTTGATTCCGTTGTTGAAATATAAAGCAAAAGAGTATTTGGGCGGAAGTGGAAGATTGTAAGTCCGCCATTTTGTATTTGGCCGTTAATACTAATGGAACAAAATAAAATTGATGTTAAATACCCGCAAAAATTTCTCCAAGGAATTCATACCATTCAGTTAAAAAACTTTTCTTATACCTGGAGTTTTGAGCTATTAGTTATATTGTCCTTAATTTTGTGTATGTGACGCAGTCCACAAAGTATTGAAAGCTTACTATAAAGATGGAAATCTACGCTTAAGCTAAGTGATCAAAATCTAGTTTCCTGCAACAACATAAAACAATTCGGTGTAATATATTCATAAGATGTTTTCTTACTGCGAAATACACACTTTGTTCACACCTACAATTGTAATTAGTGTTTAAAACCGTCGGCATTTGTATGGAGTAAATCACAAAAAAAACTGAAAAACCTATTAAATTAGTGCGCACTTCCGCTCAACCGATTTTCATCAAACTGGGAATTTTGGCAACTTATATAATTCCAATTAATATTATTTAATTGACAGAATTGTATCGCACATTGTTGAATTAAAATAGCACTTTAGCGAAAACCATAACCTAACCTCTCCCCTAAAAGTTCTCTTAAATGTATTTTTCCGGAGAAATATTTCAAATAAATGTTGTAGCTCTTTGTATGTTTGGTTGATATACTATATTTAAAGAAAATCGTTGTAGCCAGAAAATCACAAAAAAAAAAAAAAATGAAAAAACCCTTCAGTAAAGTAGCAATTCCAGTTGATGGATTTTGCCGGAAGTCTTCGGGGTCTGTTGCGGTGGTAATATCTAAACGGAATACCAAGTTTGAGCTTCCTGCATCTTTTTTTTTTTTTTGAGATATTCTTTTCACAGGCCATTTTCTTAAAAACCAATTTTTTGGATTCAGGGACCTCAAAACGTGTATTTCCTGTTAAAACTTAATTTTGAAAATCTGGCATGATCGCAATACTTCCTTTTACTTATGAGTATGAGTAAGTAATAATAGTCTAGGAAAAGAAGAGAATTCCCCTTATATTCTGATAATTTTTTTTTCTTTCATTACTATAATAGGAAGTAATAGGATTGTACCAAATTTTCGGAATTTTGTTGTATCTGAAAGTTCTGTTTGAAGTGCAGTAAATAAAAAAAAAGTATTCAGTGCGTATGACGTGTGTATGTATGTGGCTTGTGCTGGAAGAAAAATATCAAAAACGAAAATTACAGGATAATTAAATTTGATATTTAAAGGTTCGGAATGGTTCGGATATTTAAAGGACTTAGTATGTATATATATGTATGAAACTATCATGACTTTGTCTTTCAGCTACTCTCATTGTTACAATACTCGAAATTTCTTTCATTGTTAGTATTTTTACTAAATTCTTAATTTAATATTATATAGTTGGCGTAACCGCATTGTACACCTAAGTACCATTTTAGAGATTAATGATTAAGCGAAAGAATCAGAGTCATTTTCCTGCTTCATTTTGTGGTTATCGACCGGTTTTGGGCGTTCGCCCATCTTCAGGATGCGTTTTTCAGACAGTGTGACAACACAGACTAGCACAGAATAAATTTAGTTTACACACTCCACAACTCCAACACTCCAACAACCACAACAACTAACGAAAGAAGTTTGTATCAGTTTATTTCAGAAATACGTTTCAGATCTTCCGCCCTGAAACGTGTTTACTTATAGTATAATAGAAATGCAACTAAATGCAAAATTAATAATTTTTTTATGGCCATTTTTACAGAATCGGCAATTATGCAACTGCATATTACAAAAGATTGGAAGCTCTCTGTCTGATGAATGGGTGGTCTGAGACAGGGAGACCCATTGCCGCCCATCGTATTCAATCTAGCTCTTGAAAAAGTGATAAGAGCCGTCCGAACAAACAAGGGCGGAACAATATACAACAGCGTGCCCTTTATCCTCCTTATCCGGCGCACTCAAAGAGCTGGAAACAGCAGCGCCATGTACTAGCCTGAAAATTAATGAAAATAAGACTGAATATAAGAAGACATCTAGAACTCAGGGAAGTAGGAAAAACAGAGTGAAGATTGATGGGCACACGTTCCCATGTTGTAAAAGTTTCAGATATCTAGGAGTTTTAGTAACAAAACAGAATGATGTAAAAGCCGAAATCAAAGCAAGTATAGCGGCAGGCAGTAGATGCCCCTTTTGCTTTAAATAAAGTACTTAGCTTCAGATCACTCTCCCGTGCAGCGACGATCGTCGTTTAATAAGACGATCATTAGACCCATCGTAGCTAATGGAAGTGAGAGCTGGATATTGACTGGAAGAAGTGAAATGATCTTGAGTGCCTTGAGGAAAGCTTTGAGAAGTGTTTTTGGCACGGTCATTAAAATTGGGAACTGGAGAATTCTTAATAATACGGAGCATTCCTAGTTGCACGGGAAACCCAGTTTAATGGCCTACATTAAGCATGGTCACGTGCAGAGATTGCCAGAAGACAGACTATCAAAAAGGATGAAGACAGGAAGGCCGGGAGGTTAAAGATTAAGAGCAAGACTTAGGCTAAAGTGGCTGGATGATGTAGAGGAGACCTCAGATTGCTGTGTATTAGAGGATGGAGAAGAAAAGCCGAGGTCAGATAGAATTGGCAATTATTTTTTGGAGGAATTTCAGGCCCAAAATAGGGCTGTAGCGCCATTTAGTTCTAGCAGTATATTAGAAAAGTGAAAATGAATATGGATAGATAACATGAAACATTTATCAAAAATAAACTTGAGAGAAAAGATAGCGCTTCTTCCCTTGCATGTATAATTAATTTTATATTGTTTGAGTATCGTATTTACTCCATTCTGGTTGACTATTGGAAAAACCCTTCAAACGGAAATGCAACTCAACTTTAATTTTTTTTATTTTCGCAATTACCTTGGTAACTGCTCAACGATTTTCTTCTAAAATGGCCCCTAGACGATCAAAACGTTCACTTCAATATATTGCACAATAATATTGACCGCCTGTAGTTCAGATTGAAAGATTGCGCAATATATTGAGTCAATCCAAAAGAGTTTGATTTTTATTGTGCAATGTAATAAATATTGCATCGTCTGTAGGCAGTATCGCGCAATCTGGTTCACTATTGACCTGACAGTGTTGGAGTCAACATCAACTTATCTATAAAAGATGACTACAAAGGGAAAAGGTGAAGAAAGAAAATTTATTTTAGAATGTATCGAGGTGAATCGAGTGTATCCGCTTTGTGGAATATCAAGAGTAAAGATTACTGTAACAGAATACAAAAAAATTGGACAATATGAACAACTGCTTTCTAAATATAGAGAATACTATTCCGAGGCTGATAACTCACTATTAGTTAAAAAATTTAATTCGTTGCTCACAACAGAAGTGTCAGGCCATCAACTAAAGTATTGTGCAATAATATTGCCCCGTGTGGGTTGGCTAACAATATTATTGTGCAATATATTGACGTGAATATTGATCGTCAAGGGGCCACTTAACTTTGCTTAATAAATCTAAACACAATTCCTTAACTATCTTATTTGTAACAATTTGCTACTAATTGATTTTTGGGGACTTCTGTATGGTTGAAATTCTTCCATTTTCAATAGAATGTACGACTCACTAATATTATTATTATTATCGAAACGGGTGCCCAAAAGGAGCGGGACCTAAGCCTATGTGGTTCTTATCCCCCCGATACCCCCGTAACCCCTTAATTAATCTCCCCCGGTAACTTGCCGGTTAATCTGCAATATCTCAAGATATCCCCAAACTCCAACTCGCCCAGGCAATCCTGCGAGAGTAGTGTCCTCCCAAATATACGAAACCTAGTTCCAGCGAAACGGGGAAACTGACATAGGTAGTGATACACCGTTTCCCTAACTCCGTCATCACAATTCTGACAAATGGGACCCCGCGTCCTCCCTATGTTAAACAAGTGACTGGACACCCAAGTGTGCCCAGTCACTATTCCTACCAAGGACCTCAAACCTGTCCTACTAAGAGACAGGAGATACTCCGAGATTCCCTGCTTGCTTGCTTTATAAATCTTTTGGCTTGGAGGCACCGCTGCGTGTCCCCCCAGCGTTTCTCCAAAGCTCTCGTCTCCCAAAGTCTAATCTGTTTGTCGCGAAACGTCTTTGTAACGGCCAGGGCTGGTTCAGGACCATAAAATGGTAATGACGATCCCTCCCTGGCCAGCCGATCCGCCCTCTCATTGCCCTCTATTCCCGCATGTCCGGGTATCCAATAGAGATGCACCTTACCCCTCCGAGCCAAAGCGTTAAGCCTTCTCCTACATTCTCCCACTAATTTCGAACTCCACCACGGCTTACTCAAAGCCCTTAGTGCGGCTTGACTATCAGAGAAGATCCGCACTTCCTTAAACTCTCCTAGCCACTCCCCCACAAGGTGGCAGCATTCAATGATGCCCACCACCTCAGACTGGAAAACAGTGGCCAAACCACCTAAGGCCACCGAACTCCCTCTATCCAACTCCTGAAACCATGCTCCCGCCCCCGACAGGCCAGTACCCTCCTGCCTAGAGCCATCTGAATAGCAGCGAATAATACCGCTGCCCGACTCCGTTGGCCTCGTGAGGTTATCATCCCCTATACTGCCAATCGTAATCTCATAATCTCTCTGAAATCCCCATTTCTTGCTCGTCTCATCAAGTTTGTATAGCAGAAATCGGTTCACTCGCCAAATTTCGTCCTCGATCTTAGTGTGATCCCCACGGAAGGTTCTCACCCATTCTCCCTTGCACCTCATTCTGAGGTACCCTTTCATTGCCTCCACTAATATTAAATTTGTTGCTGGAGAAATTAATTAGTTTATTAATAATTAGAGAATTAATTGGCTTTACCGATTGGTTTGCTGAAATTTTCAGAATTTTCTGGAAAACGCTTCCTTTTTTTAAAACATGGATTAATCCCACTTTAGTTTGAAAGTTTTTTGTCTTGGAAAATTGATTATAGTAAGATTGTGGGAAACATTATGCCTCCTCTAAATTGATTAATTTGCTGGGATTGACGGAAGTGTGCCTGGTGGTCTACAACGTAGTCATGTTCAGAAAGCCTTGTATGTTCTAAAAACAATATTTATAATATATATATCCCACTATCTGTAATTGTGGTTTTCTTTTTTAAGCCAAAGTATTTTGTAGAAATTACCAAATGAAAAATAATTTTCCAATTGTTACAATTGTTATTGATTCAAAACTCATATGAATGATTTATATAAAAATTTTTTTGTTCTTTCTTTTTCCTTCAACAGGTGATTATGAAATATTAAATATCAATTTATTAAATCATAAATTGGCAAACCTTTTTTTGGGAATATATAAATACAAGTTTTAATAGAATGCAGAAAATCCAAAATAACGAAAAACAAAAATTTGTGGAATGTATAAAAATTTCTTTATATATATATCTAAGAACTTTTTTCATCTGTTTTAAAAATACTAAGATGAATGAAATCTTCTGTTTCTTGTGATCGCAAAATATATATTACTAGAAAATTAGGGGAAGAGATAATCTCAGTGGTAGCTCGTTGGGACTCTTGGTCCCGGATTCGAATTCAGTATGCTACCCTTAGATTTTTCACTTCCTAGAAGCTTCTTAGCCTAACTGCTCGATGATGGACGGTATTGTCTATAACTAGAGAACAGTCGGCAGTGCAGTGAGAAGGCCCGGGGCGTAATAGATCTTTCAGGGCTGCTTAAGCCCACCCTTGTGCAGCTTAGAGAGCTCATCAGATATCATGAGTCATTCTTATCTGAATTTTGTTGCATTTCTCAAAAATGTTGAATATACTATATTGGAATTTCTTTTAATGTTATTGGGAACTTAAAAGCACCAAGCAAATTACGTCGCATTTTTAAAAACACCAAAAAAAAATCTAAACGCACAGATTTTATAATTAAAAAAGCCAATTAAAATTATAATTGGAAGATATTGTTTAAAAATGATATCAGGAAATTTTAAGTTGTTAGTATAGATGTGTGTAGAGGGAGTGGCTACAAAATCAAATCGTCTGTTATCTTAGAGATCTATTGTCGTTCCTTTGGGCGTCGAACTTGGTGTATAGAATGTAGTTGGCTCTGAAGTGTACAATCTGTAAGTATGAATGAGCGTGTGTTGTGCTAGAATTTGCATATACATAAGCTATACCCAAATAGATTTTCTCGCCTTAGGAGCCTCTATAGCTCACTGTCCGGTGAAGGAGTATTTTCTGTAATATGAGAACTCTGCCCAGATCTCAGATCTTGACGCGCCTTAAATTAAATAAAAAAATCTCATTTAACCGCTTCTGCGGGCTGCTGTATCACTTTATGTGTTGATTGAGTCACCTTGCAAGGTCGCGATCTGTGAAGGTGTGGTTATTAGTCTACTTCCCCTACAAAGTATTTATTAGTAAAGTTGGAAAACAAATTTTTGTACATAATATAAAATGATAGTAATTATTACAACCTTTTAGTGTTTGGCAAAACGCTGTAGAGTATCATCGGATGTTACTACGACACTCTTTAGCGCCAGCCTCCACAATATAAATAGCAACCCTACTAACAACTATTTAAATATTCTGTGCATATTTATTACATAAATAAAAAGGTTCTTAAGGTAATAATTGTACATTATCTTCGTGTTCAGAATTCTTTTTTTGTCCTACGCCATAATTTCAGTCATGCGTCGCGCTGGTGACTGATGTTGTTCGTTTAGTTGGATATCCAGGAGGCTCGTGAGAACAAACTCGGAGCGAACAACTTCAACCTCCCGAAATAATTATAATATAAACAATCTCCAGCAAATTCGCTATATAGAAGCTGGATTAAATGGTTCGATTAGCAACCGCATCAATACGCCACCACTGAGCCTCCTACCATATGTCAATACGCATTAAACTCTCTGACACGCACATTAGAAAATATTGGCGATATTGACTTCAACTTGAATAAAGCCAAAACAACTGAGGGGCTTAAGAGAGAATCGAGTGGCCAGATAAATATTTAAGAGATCGATCGCTAAATCATCTTGAACCTTAGAACTTTCACCATGCTTGCCTACTAGCTTACCAACGTTGGACAAAGAGAAATTCTAACTACTCTTTAAGGGTCCGACAACTTCAACATTACACCATTCTATAATTCGTCGCGCTACGAGCCGTCACCCACATTATTCCCTCTTCGCTCTGTCACTCTACTCTACAAACTTTTTTCTTCTTATTTAGTAAATTCGTAACATCTTCTGTCCGGAGCCTGAGTGTGCACTGAGAAGCCTCCAGGCGCCAATGACCATAGATGATGTCGCGCCTTAAATTAAAAAACAAAAAAAAACTCTATCTTTCTGGAAATTTATTTTCGCTTTAACACTCATTTGAAATTACTATCATTTTTATTAATATCTCTACAGGATGCATAAATTCATATATTATAAAAATTTTAATCAATAGATATTTCTATGAAACAAAGATTTTTCAAATTAAGGTCTAAATCGATTTTATTATCAAAAATTACTGCTTTAACTCTGTAGTTATTAAAAACAATTTTTCTTTAACAATTGAATAATGTCACTGGCTCATGTTGTATAATTAATCACCTTTAATATAGATTAATAGTTATTTCAATCACTAGAACTTGCAAAGTAGTGAAATATTGTCATCTTTTAACACAAATTTTATGATTTCGATGACATTGCTACAATATATTGACTGTATTGTAGAGCGTATGTTGGTGTGTGGTTGGTTATAATCCTGGACATGGAGCTTAAAGGTTCCAGTTTGAGTTCCACGTATAAGTGCTAAATTTATATTTGTTTAAATAAATAAATATTTAAGCAAATAAAATAAATTTATATTAGTTAAAAAACGTTAACAGTAAAGTATGTGCTTCCTTTACATTACATTACTTTGTTATTAATAATATTAAAATAAAGTAGAAGATAATATATTAAAAATTTATATTAATAATATAAGCAATTTAACAATAAATTAATGATCAGAAATCACTATATTTTGCTTAACTTTAATCTATAACTTTCTGAAGCTAAACTTCCTCTTTTCAATAAAGAAATTCACTTAAATGTTACCGTACATATCTTAACAGCCTTATATCCTTTTTACTTTCTCTTACTCCTAGTAAGAGGACGTATTGTAATCGTGTCAAATTTTTGATATCGAGTTTTCACCGAAAATATCCGTTTTGAGGTTCTCTGAGTCGAAAAAAGTGGTTTTTAGCAAATGGTCTGTGTGTATGTGAACAGCATAGCTCAAAAACGAAAAACCCTAGAAAACTGAAACTTCAATATTCCGTTTAGGTATCACCATGCGATCTGACTGTGCGTTATCTGTCAAAATTCCTAACCGGAAGTACCACTTTACTAGTTGACTTTTTTACTTTTTTGCGTTTTTTCAAAAATGGCTCCAAGGATTTTCTTTAAACTTGATACATCAACTACATATACAAGGAGCTACAACTTTTATTTGAAACATTTCTCTGGGAAAATTGATTTAAGGGCCCTTCTGGGGAGGGGGGGTTAGGTTACCCTCTAAAGTGCCATTTCGGGTTATTACACAATTCGGTCATTTAAATAATGTTAATTAGAATTAAATATGTTGTTGAAATTCCGAGTTTGAGAAAACTCGGAAAACCGGAAGTGCTTTTGTTTTAACACTTTACTAAATATGATTTTTTCACTTTTTCGCGATTTTCTCAAAAATGGCCCCGACGATTTTCTTGAAACTACACATATAAACTAAACATTCAAAGATCTACAACTTTTATATAAAACATTTCTCTGGGAAAATTCATTTAAGGGCACTTTTAGGAGAGGGGTAGGGTTACAGCTTCCTCTAAAGTAGTATCATACTTGATTATACAACTCTATCATCCAAATGAAATTAATTAGAAATAAATAGTTGGCCAAAATTCCGGGTGTGAAGAAAATCAGTAAACCGGAAGTGCGCTTTTACTGAATAGTTTTTTTCAGTTTTCGACAAATTTCATTAAATTTGGTACACAAACTAAAAAATTTGTTAATTATAATTTTTAGAACTGGAGTAAGAGAAAGTTGTGTGAGTGTTTCACACCAGATTTTTTTAACTATATTTCATTGTTATAGAACTACTATAATATTTAAAGAGATTAAAGTACCAGTTTAACTACGCCTAGTACATTGGCCACACTCGCTTTTGCAGGCCGGGCATATCGTGACTTTGAAAATCTACGGAAAGTGGCACATTTAGTTCTTATCAAATACATAACTACTTTCTTCTCTTTGCTTAACATGGGCAGTCAATAGGCTTGCTGAATATCATTTGACTGAACAAATATAATTATGTTATTTTAGGGAATTCACATTCATTCACTCAGACACGTATGATTATATAATGTAATTTAAGTTTATTAACGGAATAAAAAGTTTATTAAATATATTTTTGAAATATTATAATGATGAAAAATGACAAGCAAATATACATTTGTTATTCATAATATAAAAAAATAAAACTGAATAACATTGGCAACGAGTGAAAGAAATAATTTTTTATGATAATGTTGCTTAAATTTTATTCACTTTAAATTTGAGAAGAAAAAAAAAAAATTGATAGTGTATATCGTTTTAACTAAGTGCCAATTTAATATTTTGAATTAGGTCGTTTAAGAGTGTGAGGGCGATAGAGGGAGGGTTTGTTGAGATGAACTTTGTTGGCCAATCAATAATTTACCTTCAGAATTATTGATGTGGGAAATATGGACGAGGTAAAAAAGATCCGTTACGTTTTCTCTTTCACTCTTTCTCCGCTCTCTTTGAGTGTCTGGTTTATTATAACATGTGGAGGTGGTTTATTATAACATGTGGAGGCGGTTTACGCTGAACTGATACAACTCTGACAACCGCTACCCACCTCCCGTTCACTCATACTATCTGTCTGCATGTTTATATTTCTTTGATCCTTTCATATCTCACCATTTCATTTTTCTATTTTTTATCTCTTATATTTTATATATATATATAATAATTACTAGTAATCCATGGTTTACGTGTAATTACTAGTAATTTTTATGTATTTACGTGTCCCTAGATTTACAAAATTATCTAGTTCATTTGTTTTTTTTTTTTTTTATTTTTTTATTTTTCCCGACAGATTCCATGGAAAAATCTATGAGAATGGTCAGACTTTTTTACTTTCCCTTCCTGTTTTAAGCGGAAGTATTGCGATAGTATCAATTGACTAAGAGGATGAGATTTTGGATGAGAGGGTGCGTAACAATAATTTAAAAGGTGTTTGTATCTGCTCGGACAGCCAGGCTGCGTTTGAAGGCGCTTAGCTCATGTATCTTCACTTCCAGATTGGTGTTTGGAATGTTCTAAAAGACTGGAAGATCTTTCTTCATTGAAGGATGTGCTTCTGGTATGGGTTCCAGGTCATATGGGAATCTTTGGGAATGAGGAGGTGGATAGGTATGCCAAATTAGGCGCCTCTCTCCCTTTCATTGGTCCAGAGCCTGCTGTTGGTGTGTCTTCTGGCACATGTTTATCCGGCTTTCAGGCGTGGATGACATCACAGCACTCATCCTTATGGATGAGGGCAGTGGGTATAAGATGCTCACTGGGGATCCGGACGGAGCTTTGGGTACCGGGGTCCTATGTCTTTCACGTACCTCTCTCAGGCATCTGGTTGGATTCCTCACTTGGCATTGTGGTTTAAGGAGACATCTCTCCCATGCATCTGATGGCGGATTGTTTGGGCTGTGAGGAAATTAGGTTTAGGACCTTCGGCCGGAACAGAATATCGCTAGAGGATTTTAAGCTGTGTCCTTTTAAGGTTTTGGTTCCGATTTGTTCGGTCTGTGGTGAAACTTAGATGGATAAAACCTGGGCCTGGATTTTCGTTCTAGTCCCAGTGGTTGTTATTTTTTAGGGGTAGCTATATGGGCCCTGGGAGCCTTTGGATAGCGTAGGTTTGCCCTCCACTTCTGTGATTAATAGTCAATTGATGAAATTGTGTTAGCACAAATAAACTTTTCGAGATAAGCTGTGACAAAGGAAAAGTTGCCACCGATTCTGTATATTTTGGTTATATGTGTGTGTCTATGTGTGTGTGTCTATATGTGTGAATGAACTAAGAAAACAAATCACACGAAGTTCTAGTTTGATATTCCACTTAATTATCACTATGGGATCCTATGCGAAGGTTTTGACCAAATCCTATAACCGGAAGTGTGCCTTTAATAATAATTTTTTTTTTTTTTTTTCTTTGAGATATTATGAAAACGGCTCCAATTACTTACTTCAATCTTTCTGTAGTTTCATTTTTTTTTTTTTCAATATTTACTAGCTTGAATTCTGAAATTCTAATCTTTAATTAACATCATTAAGATGAATTCTGCGTAACATATTTTATAACAGTTGTAGTGGAAGAAGAAATGCAAAAATAAATATGTTTGAAAAATATTTTAAATGAAATAATTTTGGCAAAAATAATGTATATTAGAGTCAGGTACTGTAAATTAAGGTGATGGCTATTAGGGAAACAAAGACACAAGAATCCGTTAAATTAATACAGTGCCACTTGGCCAACTGTTTTGTAAGAGAGGGCATTCCTTCAAGACAGTCTGCATTCTGCTTTCAAAGCCAGAACACTTGTTTCAGGAATCGCTCTCTCAGTGCCAGTGATAGAGATTTGCCTTTATTCTAGATAAACATCTGATTTATTAAGATATAGTTGTGATTATTGTAAACCATTTAAATTCACTTAGAGAATATATTTATTTCCAAAACAGTGGTGATCTTTAGCTTATTTTCTTATATTTCTCTCTCTTTAAACATACGAGTATATACTTACAAGCCCCTTTTTACTAAACCGCTCGTGCTACTACAAACGTACAACAACAGATCATGCCACCACATTTCCCAGTCCTAATTAATATCCTTAATCGTAAAAAGAAACAAAACAACTTATTTTCATTTAACAAGCGCAAAAAATAAAGGGATCGTACAATTATGCCCGATTGCTAAATAATTTATCAACCAAAAAGATAGTGGAATTAACATATTTATATTATAGCTTATCGTCATATATATTAAGAAATTAAAACTTATCGCTAATAAAACAACATGTATGATCATTTAAATAATAAAACATTAGGAAATAAATGCGAATGCACTGCTAGTCCAAAAAAATAATAATAGCCAACAGATGTAAGGTCAGAACAAGAAAAAGAAAGCTAGATAAATACATCGCTAAATAATAATAATAATAATAATAATAATATAAATAGATCCAGAAATGCTAGCTACTAAGCTATAATAACAACAGATTAATAAAAAATTTAATAAAAGGAAAATTGTGGTGTGTAACACTCACCCAACTTTCTCTTACATCAGTTTTCAAATTTATAATGGACAAACTTTATAGTTCGTATACAAAATTTAATGAAATTCGTTCGGTGATTCACGGAGAGACCATCACAAAAACTGAAACAAATGTTCAGTAAAAATACACTTTCGGTTTACTATTTTTCTTGAAACTCGGAATTTCAACAACATATTTAATTCTAATTATTAATATTATTTAGATGATAGAATTGTGTAATAAACTGAAATTGTACTTTAGAGGACTACCTAACTCCCACACCTCTCCCCCAAAAGGGCCCTTAAATGCATTTTCCCGGAGAAATGTTTTAAAATAGAAATTGTAAATCTTTGTATGTGTAGTTCATATAATAAGTTTAAAGAAAATCCCTCTTACTATGAGTAAGAGAAAGTAAAAAACTAGAAAATAAATAATAAGCATAAAAGACTAGAAGAAAAAAAAAAGTTAAAGTGGAACAGTAAGTCATTTTTTTGGGGGGTGGAGTCGCATTGACATCTAGAGTCATTAGCGCCCGAATCCTACTCCGTCTCTGGGGAGTGTTCATTCCTTGCAGATCCCATCGCTCATCAGTGAGAGGCTCCTAGGAGCATAAAATCTAAGAGGGAGCAAATGCTGGACTTGAATATAGGACCTCCGTCTTCCTTAAGCTACCTCTGAGCTAATCTAGATCTCTTAATCTCTTAGATACGATTCTCCTAGTCCTAACGAGCTTATATTTCCAAAAATTTGATTATATGGAGATGAGATGATACATCTTTAGATATTTGGATATTTTAATAGATAAATTTTAATAGAAATTAGGTAGTTTATAATGAAATGAAGAGCGTAGGGTACACATATTTGAATACTGAGCATTCCATGATATTTTGTTTATCAGCTATATTTCCAGTAAGTTAGATTTAACTTTATGGCTTCAGTTATAAGTGATTTTTTATTCTCATAAAAAATTCTAATATTTTTTCATAGCACTTAGGCATTAAAACCAATTTACCCATTACAGAGTAAACATGGTAAGCATTTAAAAAAACTCCTTGTTATAACAAGAACTTTTAGAAGTATTTCTTATATCAGAGTTCTTGTTATACAAGGACTAATCGGATGTTGAGTGTGGTAGAAATAAAAGAGATTTTAAAAATTTAACTTATACACTTTCAGTTATGCACGGCAGTCCATACCGTAGCAATGAAACACTTGTAACAAGGCTTATCACACAGGTGATTCTTTGATTGCCAAGTACTCTTAGTTGTACTAAATATGTTAGATTAGATTAGATTCTACGGGGGAGATTGGCTCTTGAGCCTGCGCTACCGCGATCCCCATGGATCTATTATGGCATCCCATAAGTTGGAGACCTCTCTCCAGCCCTGCCCTTTATTTGAACTGATGGGTCTGGAGAGGCAACCCAGGTGGTTAAAATATGTTGCTATTACTTAATTTCAATATGTTAAAAACAATTGCAATGGAAAAGGACCTTTTAGTGGCAAAGTGTCCTAAAAAATACAAGCAATTTATTGGAAGGAAGTGTAATTGTAATTGGAAATAGGTTTTTACGTGAAATGCAACTTTACAGAGTGAGTTTTTCTGTTTTTCGCTACTTTCTCGATGACTGCTGCAAGGATAGGTTTAACTTTAAACTGCAACTTGAATATAAAATACGGCCATAGTATTAAAGACAATTAAATATCTAGCAAAAAGTCCAGATTTGAAGTAAATTTGCCATTTGATCTTCTGAATTAAAGAAAGCGTAAGTTTTATGAATATGAGTCACACCAGATTTTTTTTTTTAACGAACGTAAATCCTAAATTTTTGTCTAATTTATTTCGATCTATGTTTGAATATATGTTATATATTCTTGTGTGGTTTATATGTTCAAATATTAGGTTTGCAATATTAATGAGTGTGAATGAGGTGCCGAATAGGGAAGGGGCAAAGGGCTTGTTGTTATATTCATAAAGATTACATTTGGTCGTGTTGGTGTGGTGGATCCAAGAGTGAGAGAGAACCAAGAGGAAGCAAGCGAAATAGGCGAACATGGTGTGTTTGAACACCAAAGTGGCGTTGTAAAGAGGAGTAGCACGGCTCGGCTGGAAGCGGCCAGCTCCAGCCGACGATGTAGGAGAGACTAGGATGGTGTGCGCGCTGACTCTCTTACAATATGCAATAACAGTATTAATAAGTGTAAGGTGGCGCCTCCCACT